>PVLD010021950.1:0-30341 GCA_004027595.1 Dinomys branickii
CTACCCTCAGCCACCCAGATCCCCTTGGATGAGGCTGCCGTTATCTCTTGTAGGCCAACAGGGACCCCATCAGCCCTGCTGGTGGCTCTGTCCCGCCCGTGCTTCATCGCGGGCTCTGCGCTCCGCCCCCTGCCCCAGTTGGCGCCTTTGCCCGAGATGGACCCCCAGCTCCACCCTGCTCCCTCCCCCCCCCAGGGGACGCCTCCACTATTCAGGGTGGCCGCTTCCTTCAGGACACCCCCTGCCCTCGTCTGAACTTATTCTGAGCAGAGCCCTGAGGCGGGGCTCCTCCTGAATTATAACCACCCAGTGACTTGCGCCCCTACACCAGAGTAATCCCATGAAAAGGAAAAGTGATTTTTCTAGCCTCCTACTGCAGGGCCCACAGTGGGCCCGACACACGTGCGTGCTCAGTGAACCGAGCGTGAGTGGGAGAAGCAGCGGCAGAGAAGTCCTGGGCTGCACCATAAGGGAGGGCACGACTCCACGCCTCCCCAGCAAACCAACCCTCTTCGGACCTCACGACTCGTTGGTGCGCACCAATCTCCAGGATCTCAGGGTCAAGCCCTGACAGAGCTCAACAAGGGGCCAGAATCCTGGCTGAGGTTCAGTGAGGGCTTCCTGGGGGGTCACCCCAGGGGCTTCGTGTGTACATTTTCGCATGACTGTCCCAACCGCAACTGCCTCCCAGACTAGCTTCTTGGCTCCTGCCAGGCACAATAAGCAGAGTGGGAAACGACTGTTTGGGGGTAGCGTGACTCTGGCCAGCTTTCCCTCCCCATGTGTCCCCGCACCTCAGAGAGAAAAACAAGCAACCCACCTTGCCCCACTTTATAACCCCCAACTGGCGCACAGCAAGTACTTCCGAAATCCACAGCCTCAGTGAACAGCGATTAACCCTAGACTTTGCTCCTTTAATTTTTTCCAAGAGTAAAGACATTTTTGGCCCCTTACACATTTTTTCCGTACCCGGGTGATGGTAACCGTGGACATTTGTCATTTGAAGCCCGATGCCCCACGCGGCGCCCACGCAAGGCGTCCTAGGTGTTAGAGCCCAGCTCATTTTTTCTGTGTGTATTGGGCGCCCTCTAGTGGTCACATGGGGTTCAAGGCAGAGGGTCCTTGCCCTGGGATGGTGGGATTCTCCTGGGAGGCCTTTCCGGAAGAGTCACCGGGCAGCCCAGAACCTACCTTTTTCTTGAGTCAGGCTGAGGTCACTGAGTCCCCAAGGAACTGGACCACGGACTGAGGGCCACCTGTAGGGAGCATCGAGGTTCATGAGCAAGCCCATCCCTTCCGCTGAGCTCCCATCTGCGCAGCGCCTTGCGGAGTGTAGCTCGCCAGATGCCCAGACTGGGGAGCCCAGAAGAACAGACTGAATTAGGCGAGAGGCCCTCAGAACAGCTGCAGGGACTGTTATTTGTTTCTCAAAAACGGGCGAGAGGCTCCACGCAGTCAGTGTATCCCCTGCTCCTGCTGTGGACCCTTCCCGGAGGATGGTCTGTCTGGGCTCGGGGCTCCGTGGGGACACATCCTCCTTGGGGGTGCTGCCAGGGCAAAAAGGCCCCCCCATCTCAGCCACCACCACTGTCTGCCTGGCCATTCTCACCTCTGGCTCTGTGTTCTGGGCATGAGGGATCTTTTCTTAAATGAATGAAAATTCCTCAGGTAACTCGCACTTCTACCCAGGTGGCAGGGTCACAGCGCATGGGAGCGCCTGGGGCTCAGGACGGGGCTGGGTCATGAAGGACTGGTGCTCCATAATGGCGGAGCCAGCTAGGACCTGGGCACCTCCAGCGCTGCTTCCTGAGTCCGGGATGCAGGTGTGGCTGCTCTCGTTTGTCTTTCAGAAGGGGTGTACTGTGCAGGCATGAAGGTTTGCAAAAGGTTTGCAATCCCTCTGTGAGGCTGAGGCAGAATAATCATCAGTAAATTCCAAAAAGCCTGGAGATGTCGCTGAGTGTGAAGAACATGGGTTCAACCATCAGCACTGGAGCCAGAGAGAGAGGGAGGAGGAGGAGGAGGAGAAAGAAGAGGAAGGAAGGGAGGGCAGATGGACAGAAGACACAGAGCTCTGACCAGCGTCAGCCATGAGCGGCCCAGAGCCCTGGAACAGCTCTAAGTCAACATGCAAACCCACATTCGGGTGTGGCCCGAAAAGAATGTAGCAAGCCTGTCTTCAGAGCTCTTCCAGGCTGCAGTTAACCCTGCCCAGGCCCTCGGGTCCCAGATAAAAATGCCAGTGTGGTGCTCAGAAGGGGACCCTACCTATCCCACACACCCAGAAGCCCTGCAGCCTGGCTGGGCCAGGGATGTACAGCATACTGGAGAGAAGACCAAGGGGCACCTCCGATTGGGCTGGGAGGCTGGAACCACCTGAGTAAGCACAGAGTCAGTCTCCTCCTGAGGACAGAGATATGGGTCAAGGTGAGGCTCTCCCAGCCTCCAGAGACTCCGCAGTCTGGGGCAGCATCTCCAAAGCAAAAGACCTAATTCTGAAAAGAAAGCTAAAAACAAAACCTGTTCTGGGAGAGAGAAAAATGTGACCTAGTCTGTCACCACGAACAAAAAGGTTAAACTAACTTTTCTGATATTTCAGTTAACATTCAAAAAGAACCCAGCTAGCTTGAGGCAGTTAGCTCTTCCAAAGAGTAATTTAGAAGTAAATGCCCAGAGAAAGGAAATGGCTTGAAATGATGGTGTCCTAAGGACCAGGTTTCAAAGCTACTTATTCTGATGAGCAGCTGTGTGGCCTTAGACAAGTTACTTAACCTCTCTGAACCTGAATTTCCCCCTTTGTGAAACCAAGCTGGTAATAATTCAGACCTTACAATGCTTGAAGTGCTCTGTATAGTTCTGAGCACATTCCAAGTTGTCAACACATGCTGGTAGGCACCACTGTTCTGCTGCAATTATCTACGTAATAAATGGGTCGGTAGGTGACCACGTAGCATGGGGCCGAGTACAACCTGATATACTCCAGGCTCCCAGAGCAGGTAGGTATTCATGTAGGCTGGGAATATGACAATGTGGAACTAACTCACTTTTTAAAGGCTGGGCCAGGCATGGTGACGCAGGCCTATAATCCCAGTATTCTGGGACACTGAGGCTGGAAGATCAATTTTTCCAGCCTACCCTGAATGATTTAGCAATTTAGCAAGACCCTGTCTCAACATTCAAAGGGGGAGGAACTGGGTGGGATATAGTTCAGTATCACAAGAGAAAAAAAAAAAAAAGACTAAGCCACCTCTAGTAAAACCTCTCTCCTAACATGGCTTTGTACACAGTCTCTGTCAGCCACTTCGATCGGCCTGGATGCTGGCCTTCAAGGGGGCACCATCGCTCGGCATCTCCTGACCACCTGCCTCCCCTTCAGAGGCAGCTTCACCCTGGGCAGGACCCCTGGATGAACAACAAGCCAGAGAGGCGGCGGAGAGGCCCACAGTGTGAGAGGGCGAATGGGTCCTTCCTGCACCGGATGGCCTGGTTGTGCAATGAGCCAGCACCCCTTCACCCCCGGCCCGTGTAGGAGTCACCCCTGCTCTGCTACGGGGGCAGGGGACAGCCCCTCTGAACTTGTTTCTTCTGCTGCAGAGTGGTGCTAATGCACCTGTCCAGACATGTAGGTGTAGATGCACAAACGTGCTTAATGCTCAAAGGCCAGGACACCCAGAAGAGGCCAGTCAGCACCCGTTGCTGCTGTGATGCTAACGCAAGGTTAGGTTTGGCTTTGGCTCGGTTTCTTCCCTGCGGGCCTGGGGATGAACCCTAGGGCCTTGTGTGTGCTGGGCAAGTGTTACCAACGGAGCTCCCCTCCCAGCCCATCAAAGTTCATCTGGACAGCAGGCCCTCAACCCACAGGACAGGAGGAGCTCGCCGGAGAAGTGGCCAGGGCAGGAGCACACACCACGGTGGACCCGAGGGCACCTGAGTTGTGCAAAGGGGAGACGGACACTCAGCTCCTGCCCCTGTGGCCCAGGACACCTGAATCTGATGCTTCTACATCTTCAGGCTTCCAGAGATTGCCTAATGCACTGAAAGTCCCAGATTTATATGAGCAAATTCTCTCTCTCTCTCTCTCCTCCCGCCTTCTCTTTCTCCCTGTCTCTGTCTCTGTCTCCGTCTCCTCTGTCTCTGGTTTTAACAGATGAAAAAGTTAAAAACACGTCCCCAGGTCCCAGCTCCAACTCCCTCTTCACCCCGGGAGTGTGTTCTTGGATTCTGCTACCCCATAACCCAGATCTCTTCCTAAAACATCCCACCCTCAAGCTCAGAATGCCTAGCACTGAAGAGAGCAGAACCGGTTGGGTTTTATCCTTAACAGAATTGTCGATTCAATATTGTGTAGAGACCGCCATCTACTGGTAGAAGGAGGTAAGAGCAGCAGCGCCTGCCAGCGTCCTCCTGAGAGGAGGCGAGGGAAGGGACAGACAAGAGGGGAAGGGCAGGGAGAGGCGTGGAGAGAGGGAGGGGTGGGGGGAGAGGGGGGGTGGGGAGAGAGGGCAGGAGGGAACAGGTCCAGCCCCGCCAGGCCCTGCTGTGGGAAGGAACCTAGCAGCGGGGGGCCTGAGCCACCTGGGGCAGCAAAAATGAGAAGCAGCTAGGGGCGGGGGAGGTGGGGAGACCAGAGAAGAGGCGGGGGAAGGAGGGGAGGCAGGCTTGCACCTGCCAGCCACAGGAGCTGGGCCTGAGCACAGGGCCGCCCAGGAGACGAGCTGTGTGTGCCGTGGGCACGTGTATCTGCAGCCCCTTGGGCACCTTCTGTCTCCGGCCATCCCCTCCGTTCTCTGACCCCACATGAATACACCTGAGGTCCAGACTCCTGCAGAGACCTGGGCTCCAAAACTCCTTGCTGTCACTCGTCCCTCACCTGTTCTCCAGGAGCAAACCTAGCTTCAACCCCGCAGGCCTGACGTTGAAGTGGAGAGGATCCTTCCAGCAGGAGAAAGCATTCTCCTGCTTAGAAGCCAGGATCTTTAGGCGTCACCCCTGGGAAATCCGCCCCAGTGACAGCCACACCCCTGTAGAAGAAAGGCCAGGCTGAGCTGCGGCCCCTACTCCTAGCCTGCTCTGCCATGCGCAGGAAGCAAAAGAGAAAACCTCCCGGAGACTCTGAAAACAAAGTATCACTGTGTATTATCCTTTTAAATTTTCTCTTACTGTTTATTGAATGTTGCTTTTTAGACCCACAGCATGCGTGTCCTGTTGCTTAACTCATTTTACACTCCTGGAAGCCCCAGGAGGCCCGATGATGCCTTGTTTACAGGTGAATAAACAGAGGCCCATGTGGAGAAAGCAAGGGCTGCCAGGCTAAAGAACTCAGCCCGCAGCTGGGCGCTCAGGCTTCAGCCACCCAGCCGGAGGTATCCAGCTTGCACATGGGATCGGAGATCTTCCTAGCAGAAAGCCCCCTTTGATGATACCAGCTGCACTGACAGAGGAACAGAGTGTGCTTGAAGGCCAGGATTTTATGTGCCCACCCCCACTGTCACCAAGTCTGGCCACTTTCAATCAAAACCAACAACAGAAATAAAGGATGCACCCACAGTTCTTGTAGGGACTTCTGCTTTGCCAAGATGACTACGCATGGTGGTGAACAGTTTTGTTTCCTCTCGCCAGGGCTGAGGAATGCAAGACTGGGAGAAGTTGAAAACTTAGCCTGACGTTACCCAACAGCAGGAGCAGAGGCTAAGTGTGGCGCCGCGGGATTCCTATCCCGGTGCTCTTTTCCAGAAGCCACGCCACACCCCACCCCCAGCTCCATCCGAAGGGCTCTCTGTGGATGCAATCTGGCATAATTTAAATTCTAGGAATCCCAAGTTCCTAAAGCAGAGTCCAGCAGTCTGAGGTCAGTGTCATTACAGTTTGTACCACCACAAGCAGCAAGTAAGAACTAAGCCAGGATGGACAGCTTTAGGCACCTGCTGAGAGAGAGAGGGAGAGGCAGAGGGAGAGGCGGACCCAGCGTGAATTCCTCCAGAGAGCGCTCTTTGAAACCCTCCCATGATGAAATTAAAAGTGAGCCTTCCGTGATTTATTTTTTCAATCTGTGAATCTAAACAAATGATCTCCCTTCTAGGTACATCTATCATATGATCTCCTTCACAGCTGTGAAAAAATGCTGTTAGTGCTTTCAAAGCAGTTTTATCACAGATTAAAGAAGCCGGAAAAAAAAAATTGGCAGCTAGAGTCAGCCATATGCCTACTTGACCCAGGACCGTAAACCTGTTGTTCATTCCAGAGGGGGGATTACGGCATTACTTTTAGTAAGTTGCTTTTCATATGGAAATTTCTTTTCACAGTAAAGATCTGTCTTTAATAGCATCATCCTAAAAACATGCCTATTTTTTAATTCCCTGATCATGGACATATAGATTTTTATAGTGTCTGCAAGCATACATTAATGTTAATTTCACCATTCTCTTTTGTATTTGGTTAATGTCACAATCTGCTATAAAACCTTGCCAAGTTTCTTAACTGTCATGTTAATTCCAAGACCTATTCTGCACTCTTTGACATTTCAGGACAGAACAAGGCAGTAAAAATAGATTAGAAACAGCTTATAAGTATTATAAAATCTAGAACTTTACAGATGGTGGAATTAGGTCTGCTGAATGGGAAATTTAGCAACTCTGAACACAATAATATTAGACAAGGCTATTCATTTCTAAGGTAAATATTTGGAAGGGATCGCATAATGGTGGCCAGAAGAGTGTGAGGAAACTAATAAGATGTAGCACAGTAATATTATTTTAAACAGCTTACAGGATGCATAGCCCATATCCTGAAGAGTTTTGGGTTTCAAAGGTTTTCTCTACTGTATAGAGGACACATAGTAAGAATTTTATTTTATTCGTGGTCAGTTCAAAAATCACACGAATTATTTCACTCAGAGGATTTCTCTGCCTTTTCCTAAGTTAAAGCGGAGCATGACTGTACTTAGATATTAAATGACACTACCACATGCTAAGACATTTGCGCGAATGGACAGGAAATTAGACACTGTTTTCTCAAACTGATTGCTAGTGAACGCACACTGTTTAAATGTGCACTATCCATTTCAAAGGGTGCCTTGGCTGATTTCAGGAAGTTTAAAATCGGCTCATAGAGGAGCAGGCCCGAGTGAGGGTTAAACGTGCCCTCCCCCTCGCCCCACCAGGGGAAACTATTTCTTAAAAAGAAAAAACAAAAACCAAAAAGAAAGAAAGAAAGAAAGAAACTCTCTGCTTTTTCTTTAAGGACTTATTATTTCCGTCACCCTCGTTGAGTTGTTGATGAATAGTTCACATCCCTTGCCAAGCCCCACCCTCATCTTTTTTTGTAAGCTCTTTTCTCATTATTTGCTCAGTTATTTTCCCACAGCCCCAACCGGCCGTCCTGGCGGCTTAAATACAACACAGTATTAACACGGGGAAATGGCTTTCGGTCCCTAGTTGATCCCCTAATACGTTATGTTGAAATGATAATTGGTGCACTCTTCATTGAAAATTAAGAGAGAAAAACTACTTTTCAGTCACCACAAGGTATTATCTTCGCTCATGTATTCAGAACTAACAGATACATTAAAAAAATACAGGAAAAAAAAAACCCACCATACCCCCATCTGCGGGAGAGACTGCAGTCTGCAATTCTTTTCAGCTGACATAATCCAGATTGATTCGTTCAGCAGATAAAATTCAGGCCACTTCTGCCCTTTATGGGAGCAACATAATACCAGTCTTTATTCAGTAACAATGTAACATAATGGAATCGGAATGTGCAAAATGACTGTTCTTAAATTACTGTGCCTCACAAGGACCCAACACAAGCTGGGGCTTAATGTAAAAAATCATTAGGCACAGATTACTAAAGTGCCCCTGCATTAAGGAGGTCAAACCGAGCCTGTTTATGGCATTTTTCAGGACAGAAAACTCTTTGCTAATATCTTGATTATCACTGTGTTTCGGGGGGGGGCACCCCAGCATGCCCCTTTCAACGTGCCTGCTTACGAAGGATCCACTGTGAGAGGGGCAGCAGAGGGTAACAGGAAATGGGGATCAGGAGGGACCCCACGTCTCAGGCCATTTTCAGAATAGTTTAGCTCATGAAATAATTTCAGCTTGGAGCTGGTGCTGAAACTATGCTAATTTTGAAATCTTTGAGGGTTGGTTATTAAAACATATAGAAGATTTGGAAAATAAAGAAAACCTCAAAAACTAATCTTGCACAGCATACTACCTAGAGATGGCCCCTGGGCAATCTGAATGTAAATTTATCTGGTCTTTTTTGTTTCTATATGCATAATCATATCAGACATTTTTTTTTCTAAAATTTATGCTTCAAGTACAGCTTTTCACTAAATATTATGGGCACTGTCAATATCTCTCCATGCCATTAATTATTTCTCTGCAATATAATTTTATGGCTACATGTTCTTTCATGTGGAGGCACCTAATTTAACTTTATTCCTATTCTTGAGCAGGTAGCTGTCTTCTAAGTGTCCCCCCCTATAAAGGAGGTGTCGATCAATATCTTTATGAAAAAAATCTCCCCAGTTCAGAAAATTTCTTCTGGATAAGATTCTAGAAGTAGGATTGCTCAGTGAAAGAGCATGTGCATTTTATATCTATTTGATATATTTTTCTTCTTTGGCCTCCAGAAATCTTAGATCCATTTGTCCCCCAGTGTTTGCAGGATTATGTATTTCTAGGAAAAGTTAAGACACCAGGTTCATCCCTTGCTCAGAAGACATACGCCAAAGACTCCATGGAAACAGCTTTGTATCTGCTGACCTATGTCACACAAAGATATCCTGACCACTATACAATACCATACACTCACACCAAAACCCATCATCAGGGCAAAGATGAAATTAAGAGGGGTGGTCAGCATAGCTCTTATGAACCAAAAAGTTGGTTATGAACCAAGAAAATTCCAGAGTAGCACAACAGAACAAAATGGAGCAGAAAAGATTTCCCCTGCATGGAAGGGATTCTTTTTCACCTTGCGCGTCAAGCCTCATGCAGTTTAATTTTTGAATTTGAGAGCATCGCTGGTCTCTTATCTTGTTTAAATAGAAGAGTTCCAAAATTTGAATCACTGAATCACCGGGGGGCCTCCGAGATGATGCAGTTACTCTCTGGAACACTGGGCTCACGTCTGGAGTGGGGCCTGGGTTCGGTCAATGTTTGCACTAAACGAAGCGGGCATCGTGGGTGTGTGCACAAGGCTGAGGCATGCACAGAAGAGGCAGGGGTCTCGTGTGTGTGTATGTACACACTTGCATGTAAATATATTTATCTCCAAAATGAACATTGCCGTTTTGGTCTCACCACAGAGGCTCACACCATCTGAAATATTTGCATGAGATCACCAGCCTCTGCTGTCAATCATGTTGGCACAAATCCAATGCTCAGGCCATACGGCCTTGAAACTTTCAATCGATAGGAACCTTTTAAAGCTGAAGCTTCCAAAAGTTGTATCAAATATATATTCAATGAGAAGAAGGTTAATTGAATAATTGATTACTCAGTAACAATTAAGTGCTCTTCAGATATCTTTGGGAAATTGTGAAATATAATGGTGATAGATATTTATTAGTTTATCAGTTATTGCTGCATTAGATATTTATTTTTAGGCCCAAGTCAATGTCTTTCATTTATATATTTTATTATACATTTTAACATCAGCATCCCCAGGGTGAAATGATACATGTATTTTTGCTAGCATAGCTCCAGGAAGATGGCGGGTTGGAAAGGAAGTCATATGAACATGTGTTCAACGTCATAGCATTTCCCATTAAAAACAGATTGTTTGTGGCGGCTCCTAGGTAAAATAGTCTAACAGCATCCTCAGGAAGGCACAGGCTCCAACCTGAAGTCATTCTTGCAGGGAGAGTGTGAGCACTCGGAATGCAACCCACAAGGGCTCAGGAAGTATTAGTGTGGGGTCTTCCTTCTGCTGTGTTACTTCAGAAGTAACCAGATCTTAGGTCTCCACAGGCCAAAACAACAATCCTACCCCCACTGAGAACTGGAGGGACCAGTCTGTTAGTGCCACAGGTTAACAAATCCCTAAGATTTGTCATCTTTTGTATTTCCAAAGAAGGTAGAGATGAGACTTTATGAAATTACTGATGATCTATCGAAAAGGATAATGTGCACACACGTCTGTGTTCAAGACTGTGGAAGCTAAGATTGAACCTGATTCAGTTCTACAGAAAGATGATGCCAAGAGCTCATTCTGTGAACCATACTTGCATGCATCGCCACCAGCTTGGCTCAAGACTCTGAGAAGTTCATCTAGTGCAACGGACCTCTGAAAACTCCCCATGAGAATGGGAAAGTCAGATTCCCTGGCACCAAGACTGCTGCCTCCATCACAGAAACACCTAAGAGATGACTGACTGTCCAGATACCAGAAATCTATTCCAAATAGAAAGGAATCCTAATGCTTACTTAAGTACATACCAACCAGGCCAAGTGTTCAGTAGGCCCTAGATCTCTCTGTTTTCCCAATCATTCATTCAAAAACAAATTACTAAAGGCTGGATATAATGCTACCCAGATCGGACAAAAGGATTAACAAAATATATATGGTCTCTGACTGCGTGGGATTTCCCAGTTCGGTGGGAGAGTCAGATTAAAAAAAAAAAAAGCAATGATAAGCAAAATGAACAAATACAATTTTTTAATTGCTGAGAATTCAGTAAGTAAGGGATGGAGATAGGAGATAATAGGGTGATGTCATTTCTCAGTAGACGGTCAGAAGTGACCTCTCTGAGAATGTACTATTTCAAGTGAGACCCAAATAATGAAGAGTAGTTAGCTGTGAAAAGCTCTGTGTGTGTGTGTGTGTGTGTGTGTGTGTGTGTGTGTGTGTGTGTGCATGCGCACACATGCTGGGGAGAAAGGAGGGCTTGTCATTCATCCCACACACTGGGCACTACATATCCAAAGACTCAGAGATATCATCAAAGCGCTGGAAGTTTTCAAAGATCAGAGAGAAGATGTGTGCCTGGAGTAGAGTATGATACATGTTTGGAGGTCGGCCAGGGACCATTCTGGGCTTTGTCACCAGAGGGAGGATGAATTTCAATCAAAAAGAGATGGGAAACCATGGCATGGTGTCAAGCAGGAGGGCGTGTGATCTGGTTTACCTTGTTAGCAGTTTACTGTAGCTGAAGGGTATGAAAGTGCTTGGACTAAGGTCTGGTAAATCAGTTAAAAGTAGCTCAATAAGACATAGTGATCACTTACACTAATAGGGGGAGGATGGGAAGAAAGGCAGGTTCTCGATTCTTTTTTCAGTTGGAATGAGTAGGGCTTTCTGGTGGGTTAGATGGGGTGCTGAAGCAAAACAGAGTTCAGTTGCGATGGTTCCATGATGTGAGATCTCTTAAAGCAGAGAGAGCGGAGATTCTGGAGGAATAACAGGCTGACAGCTCATATCTGAGACTCATCCATAGAAGAAAGACATGAAGTCCATGCAGAAGGCTGAGATCTCCCATTAACAGTGCAGAAGAAGCAGGACCCAAGTCCTGAGGAGCCAAGGGGCACAACAAGTAGAGAGAAAGTTAGCAAAGATGATGAAGAGAGAGGAGTGAGAAAATTGGGAAAAGGACCCAAAGAGAGAGACTTCACAGCAGCCAAGAAGGCAGTATTCTTTGCAGGGGGTCTCTCCATCGCCCTCTTTTGGACACTGCTGCTTTCCTAATGGACTTCTGGGAACCTTATTGCCTTTAGACTCTGGAATTAAGGAGTAATGAAATTTGTTCTTTCTCATAGTCACTCCACGAGGAAAGAAGACTAAAGCGTAATGCAACTCAGTGACTTAATGAACACTGGATTCCACAAGACTCCAGTTCTTGAGCTCTTGTCCTCTCTGCTACGTGTGTCATTTTCCTACAACTGTCCAGAATGAGGGGGTCATCACTTCTCAGCCTTTTGGCTAAGAGCAAGTGTAGTATCTGTTCTTATCAGAATGAGGGGGTCTCTATGCCACTGGTGGCCAAGACATGGCACTGAGAGAACTTAGGGATACATCCTGAGTCTCTTTTCACATCACCACACCACCTGTGGGGCATTTGGAAGGAATATTGACCCTCTTAGTTCCTCCACTTGTCATTTTAAAAAGGTCAGCTGCAGACAACATGTGCGTGAGCCCCATAGGGACGAGCTTTGTGAAGTAGATAAGCTAAAGAAAGGAAAGTGGGGCCAGGGATATAGCTCAGTGGCACAGCGCCTTGCTCAGAAAGCTAAAGGTCCTGAGTTCGAGCCCTGGTACCAAAAAAAATAAAATAAACAAATAAATAAAACTAAAGAAAGGAAAATGGAATCTCAACTCCTAGTCAAGCCACGTGTCTATCTCTCAAATCTTTCCTACAACTTTCATGGTCCAAGCAGATCCCAGCTAAAATAAAACCATCAGAACAAGGCCCTCCAAGCACACAGGCATCTAATGACTCTGACTCAGTGGCCCTGTACTCTTCACTATGTCAAGGGTAAGGCAGGCTTTCTGTTGTACATCATGAAAGGATGACAGGCAGCCCTGTCCAAGGATGTAGCTGAGGAAGACAGTGAGGTGTCACAGACCAGAGAACAGATGTAGTATCACGTCCCTGCCAAGACAGGAATGACATCCTTCGACTCCAGAGTATGAGCTGTAGAGGGGCTAACCTTACTGTTCCAGTTGTATACATGATACTACCGACAGCCAGCACTTCCATCAGCCTCACTGTATGGGGCACTTGGAGACAGCAAGAGCACATTTCCCAGCAGAAATCTTGTGAGAAGGACCACTGTGCTCCAGCCAAGAGGATAGCAAAAGCCCATCAGTGTTTTAATATTATTTTAGTATGGTTTTAAAAAATGCTAAATTAATTTATTTTCTTATGCTAAAACATAGTCCAGCCCTGCCATATTGTAATATGTGCTCAGAAGAGTAGTCTGATAAAATTCATTAGAAAAGAATCAAATTCATCATAGAAAACAGAGTCATTTCATTTTAAGTATATCCCGTTTCAGAAGCCCATACAGTTGTCTCTGAGTAGCACCAAAGAGAATAATGGAGAGGAAATGAATGGTGGTCTCTGGCACACTGGAACCCTGTGTTTTGCCCCGCAGAATATTTGGCCTCTTTTTTCCAGTCCTGCAAAATATGATACTAAGCAAAGTGGGCCTTTAATTGACCAGAGGGAAGGACAGCCAAGGCCAAAGGACAGCCTTGCTAGATTCCTCCCTTGGGAGAATGGAGACATTAGCTTGAGTGTCAAACCTTTCCCATCCTGGGGTCTGGCTCACTCTTGTCCTTTTCCTAGTTTCTGCAACCCATGCTCACCCTCTGCACTGTTTGTTTTGACTTTATCATTCAAGATCGCAGGTACCAGTGCTGTTTGTACACCTTGTTCTCATTTCCCTGTTCATATTGCAAAACCCTTTCAGGTAAGAGCTGGATTCACCCTTAAGTTTCTCCAACCCAACCCTTCATCCCTACAGGACTTCCAGCTCCCTATACCTCCCATTGCCATGGATTCTCAGTATGCTGTTCGTCTCGTGTGTGGCAGCACTTGGGAACCATTTTCTTTTATCAGAACCTACAATAGGTTCCCTTGTTTGTATTCACAAACAGAAATGAGCAGGAACCTTTCAGAAGATGCTCAAGAAACTGGCAACCTCTTGCTGTCAGCTGCCTGTCCCCATGCATTCTGTCATGAATATTTAAAAAGCTAACCACCTTACTGCCTCTGCTTCTCCATGGTGTCCCTTACTGGCAGTAAGCTATGGTAGACAAATACCAAATGGAAAATTCCAGAAATAAATAATTCGTGACTTTTAAATAACTTTCACCAGAGGACACTGTTCTATTTCATTATTAGTGACTGTTGTGAATTTCTTCCTATGCCTAATTTATAAACTAAACTTTATCATAAGTGTGTCTGTAGTAGGAAAAATAGTATACATAAGGTTTGGTCCTACCAAAGGTTTCAGGTATCCAGTGACCCTTCTAGAACATATCCACTGTGAATAATGTGACTGCTGTATACATGATTAAAATCCCTGATGATTTTACTCCAGAAGAAAAAGCAGAAGTTTTAATTCATATGAGATTTATTTGACCAGGAACCATCCAGCAGATGCGGAGAGCTGCTGAATTAGGTGTCCTGTACAAGCACTTTTGAATCTGAAGTTTGCAGCACTAATGTGCTGGAACCAGAGCACTCAGTTACAAGAGTGTGCCGGGCACCTGGGGCTACACCTCTCCTCTTCACTGGAGGGACCTGACAGCAGCTAGACCCTCTCTTTAGCCAACATCTGGCAGGAATAATTTCTGAAACATTATCCCTGAATTCTGCTTGGGGATAGAAATGCTGGTGCTCTAAACCCAGAGTCTTTGCCCAGCACTGTGGGGTCAGCACAGCTGACAAACATCAGAGGCACCACTCGCAGCCAGCAGGTGCTGCCTGAAGGCTGCTGTCAGATCTACCACAGCCATCCATCTCCATTTGGAACATTGTGCTCCTGGTCCTCTTGCAGGGAAAACCAAAGTTTAGTTGGCACCACACAGCACTGTGACCTATTATCACAATGGCCTCCTGTTCAGGGAACTGCAGGCCATGATGGCCCCGGCCCAGGAGGCAGAATGGCCCTGTGGTTCCACCTTAATGTTATCACATAGCCAGTGGCAGTCATGGAGAAACCTTTTGGATGAAAGAATTCCACATTTTTTTGTCTTTAGTAACCATGAATGTTGACCCTGGCTAGGTTTTTGGTGCCACATCAAACCTCAGCACAATCCACTGGTTTCCAGGAGGGACTGGGGCTGAAGTGGACTTGGTAGGGGGAGGGCTACCAAATGGAAAAAGGGCACCAAGTGGAAAAAACTCAGATGCTCACACTTTTCCAATAAGCAATAGAGAGCATTTCAGATTTTGTTTCATCCCCTAAAACTGCCCACCTAGGAACTGAATGATTGTGTGATGCCCGCCTGCCACACCTCCACCTGCTCTGTGATATAGGGATGTATCCCTGTCTCCCAGGACCCACACATCCTGGGTACCAGAGTTGGGCTCACTCCTGCAGCCAGGAAGCAGTAGCCCAGTTTCTTTCCAGGAATGTCAGTCCCAAAGAGGGGAGGTTCCTAAGCCTTCACTTACCTATCTGAGAGTTCATTTCTCCAACATGGGTGCAGGTGAAAAACAGGGATCTCTAGAACCACCACTGCATTGCCTCAATGCAGAACCCAAGCACTCAGGGAACTCTGGGTTGGATGGGGAGAATTCTCCCTTCTAGGAAACTCTGGGATCCTGCAGCCAGTGGCCATGCACCCCAGCCTTGACCCTCCCTGTGTGCAGCAAGTCTATGCTTTGGATCTCTTTCCCCCTCTGTAAACTATTACCTCATGACAGGCAGGCTGGCCAGGACACCTCGGTGTGAAGAGACCTGTGAGCAGGATAGAGTCACCTCCTTAAAGACAGCAGCTCCCACCCTCCTAAACTCTGTCACCTGCCCTGGATATTTATCCTACTTTTTCAAGAAGACCTGGACTTGTGAACAAAACTCTCACAGTTTTAAGTTGTTTGCAGCTAATTAAAAGCAAAGGTGTAAATATTATATGAGCAAATGAGAGATACATATGTGAGCTGAACCCAGCCCCCAGACTACCCTTGCATTTCCAATGATCCTCACCCATGGAAGGCCACATTTTTCCCTCCATCTGTCCCAGAAGGTGGATGACAGATCCAGGGTCCATGTGTCACTAGCATCACCCACAGGAGCTGACAAGGAGGCAGACCAGGGCCCTTTCCACAGACCACTGTCAGGCTGGTGTCATCATGACCCCCGATGGTGCCTTTGTGCAGGAGTCTGTCAGAAGACAGACCACAGGCCCTCGTCCCCCCTCCATGGACAGAAGTGCTTGTGTGCAGCTCCTTGCTTTGTGCTAAATCTTTCCCCCCAGCCTCATGAGACTAGCCAGTCACTGTTCAGATATGGAAGTGTGGCTGAGGTCGATGCTCTGTGACCTCTCAGTTCTCTAACTGCCTGATGCTGCTCCCACCACCCCGATGAGGAGTAAGATATGATTTTCTAGAATAACCCCTTGTGGCCTCCCTCACCATAGGATCTTGTTACCTGTGGAGCAAGGACCCCTTAAACTCAGATTAAAGGTCAATCAGCCCCAAAGGTGCCACTCAACTCAAAGCAATAGGATGGGTATCCCAGGAAAAATTTCCTTAGAGATCAGCCTTCTAATAGAACAAGAAGTTCCATCCACATAACACTAGGTGTCCGAGAAAACAGACATGACAGAATCAAGGGGAAAAATGGTTATTTTTTTATGGGGAGTTAAAGAAATCCTGGGGCTTTTGTTCCTGAGAAAAAGAATCTCTGGAGGCAGGAAGATTGCAAGTTTAAGGCCAGCTTGGGCAACTTAACAAGAACTTATCTAAATAAATAAATACAGACATAAATATGTAAGTAAGCTGGTTATAAGTATAGTATTTATTAAGCTTAGGGTGAAAGCCCTAGGTTCAATCCCCAGTACCAAAGAAAAGGAGGATAGAAACAAGGAAGGAAGGAAGGACGGAAGGAAGGACGGAAGGAAGGAAGGGAGGGAGGGAGGAAGGAAGGACGGAAGGAAGGACGGACAGAAGGGAGGGAGGGAGGGAGGGAGGGAGGGAGGAAGGAAGGAAAAAGTAGAGGAGAGGGAAGGAAAGGGGAGTAGAGGAATGAAAAGGAAATGAATGGAAACACAAAAGAGAAGAAAGAACAGGAAAAGAACCAAGAAATAGCTCACTGTCTACTGGGACCTAGGAGAGCGGCAGAAACTGGGTCTCCTCTTCAGTTTTGCTTTCCCAACTCGCCCCAAATCCCCAGGCCTCATCAGCAGAGACGGATCTCTGGATAATTACAGCACACACAGCTTTGGGGGCATTTCCCTTCCACTCACGACATTTACTGGTGTCGGTCTGAGCATAAATACAATTAGATTTGAGAGTTCTATTACAAAAGCCAATAAAGCGGGCCTCAGTAGAGATTCTAAAATTACTTAACTTTTCTTTAGAAAAATATTAAAACAGTATTATCACATCAATGAGAAGAAAAGACAGGAAGATAATAAAGTTATGTTAAACCTCCCTGTATTTACTCATGTGTGAAACAGTTATGTCTGGTCACATAATTGCAATGGTTCTGAGAAATATTTCATATTTTATAATGAACATTAAAAGAGTTTGTGGATCATTACTTTATATGAGTTCCAAAGTTATTACATAAAACCCAATAGGAATGGTTATAAATTATCGGATCCTCTGGCCTGGCCTTGGTAAACATAACATGAAGACTGAGACACTTCTGCAGACAAGATTCATGAGAAGAGGTAAAATTCCCCCTGCATGTTAAAGAAAAGAGAAGACCTGAGTACTTGTAACTAGCTCTTAACATTTTTGTTTCTGTTTCAAAGAAATCCTTTTGAGCCACTAGCTTAAGCCACACACACAAAAAGCTCTCTTTAGAACAAAAGAGAACTCGCCTTCAGACACTGGCCTCATCTTTCCATCTCACATTATCCTATCGGTGGCCTTGAGGTCACTGAAAAATTCTTGAACTTTTCAACACAGCGTGAGTTGAAAATACTGTACTTAGCAGGCTCATCTGATCACCAACAATTATTTATTTTCAAAAGGAAATCCTGTCTTTGAAATTTGAAAATACAGCATCTTTGCAGAAACTAGAGAATTGACAGTGTTTTCTGAGGATTTTTTTTTTCTTTCCTGGTCTGAAAAATAGGTTGGCGGGCAGCGCTTTGATTTAAAAAAAAAAAAAATCATTTGAGAATCATACTGAAGAGCAGAATGGGTGTCACTCTGTTTACTTACGTGTATTCTCTTTTTGTTAATCACAGAATAGTGTTTTGTTCTGAAAAATCATACCTGGAGTTCCTTTGGATCCTTAGCTTCTAGTTGGAGAAAAAGCTAAGTACTAGGAAGGACAAAAGCTGCTGAAGAATGCTAAGGTTTGGAGAGATGAAGTCAGATCGTCTGGTCAGTATCTAAGAGGTGCAGCCCCAAACTTGCTCTCCAGAGATACTATAAATGGGGTACTCCCCAATGAAACGTAGAAGGCAACATTTGCTACCTGGTTCTAAGAAATTCAGCACCTCCTTCACCTATGTCCAATCGGTGCTGATCACCGTAGCTGCTGAGTGCAAGTAGCCACCAACTCCTTGACACCTGTACCTGTCATCTCCCCACTTTACCCTGGGCTCCCTCCTTTCCCTGGAGCAGCTGCCAGTGAGGCTTTCTCAGCAAACAGATGTCTTTTGGAGAATTTAAAGCTCTGAGTTGGAGGCCAGATTCTGACTGTACTTTGAATTATGTCTGCCTGGATCATTATGCAGTCATTCACATATATTTTAGACATCAATATTGTCTGGAAATATTCTCCAGTTCTCAATGCTATTTATATGCTTTGATTCTCCTCTTTGCCTCTGTTCTGACGGTACACTTCCACTTCCCAGAGCCACTGCCTGCCTGCAGATCGTTTTAATAAATATTTTTATTGGGAAGGGTTTGCCATTCTATTCCGAATGATTTCTCTCTGAATTAAACTGAAACCAACACTCCTGGGAAGGTCCATCAGCCCTCATAACCTGCTCGGACAGAGAATTTACTAGGATCAGTATTCTTTGCAATGAAACAAAACCATGTGAGGTCTCTTTACACAGATAAGTTTTACCAACAACAGAGAAGAGTTACAAAGACGCCAATTCACAATGTGGGAGAAGAATCTCTTCCTGCTTTTCTTCCCCTGACATGTTCATTCAGCTAAAGCCGGAGATTTTGATATAAGGTAAAGTCTGAAGGTGGAAAAGGAAAAAAAGTCTCAAGCAAAGTGTGAGGCAGGGAAAGCACAGATATTTTCGGGATGGAAGGAGGCAGGTGGGAATCTCAAGTATTTCAGTGAATTTAGCATCAGGCCAAGCCAAACCTTCATGGGAGGCTCAAAACTTCACCTGATAAGCCGTGCCAACCAAGTACCTTCAATGCCTGTGTTCTTACTCTCCAACAAGCTCAGGGCTTAATCCCCTGGGCCAACACTAATCTATGGATCACCCTGGTGCTGCTAGCCTAGCATCCTTTTATAGTATTTTCGAATCGGCCTCTAGGTGGTGCTAACACTGCGTAGCTCCAGCTTTTCGGCACAATGAAAACATTAATTTGCTATGAGATAATTTTTGACGTAAATGTAAAATGGTGCCCATTCGAACTCAGTAATGAAGCATGGTGCATTCTGAAGCTCCTAATTTGACTGGTTAAATGACTCCATTACGTGTCTAACAGACAGAAGCAAATAATTTCTGGTCAGTTGATGTTCACTTATCCGTATCATTTTGCCCTGAAAATAAAGTCTCTAATCTACAATTCCTTTGTCTTAGTTTTTTTTTTAAGGTTAAGATTATTAATGCAAATATACTTAAATAATTCAGATGACACCAGTACAAACTAACAATTAAAACGTCAGTAAGCGCGGGCAAATACATGTAATAGAGGAGGCGGAAAACTGGAAACCCCTCCGAAATTATCCAACCTTTGCCCCATCACTAAGTCTGAGGGGTTAGGATGAGTCTAGGGCTTCAAACAAACAAGTGTCCATCTTTCGAGTCCATTGTCTTTCCGTGGAAAAAGAAAAAAAGAAGCCACTGGCTGTTTTCCTGGTTTCACTTTGCCACATAACTTTGAGGATGTTTGGGAAATATTCAGCAGGATGTATCTCACTATAGCAAAAAATGCTGCTTTAATAAATATCGAGTGATGAATAATTTTGCCCAAAGGGGAAAAAATGGTTAATATTGAATCTTAATGTTCCTCATCTAAATGCTTTTTTCTTCCTGCTAAAAACAAGTTTGGAATTAAAGCGTATCAGTTTACACATATTGCATACATATTAGTGAGACACAGCTGTGTATGTCCCCCTCTTAAGAGCTATATGATTAAGTTATGGGATATCATATAATCCAAACTCGGTTTCCATTGGTCACCTTTCATAGACAGAAGCTTTTTAGTTTTAGGTCTATGAAATGACAGAATGTCCGATTCTGTAAATGTGCAAGTAATTATTATGAAGCACCTGTGACTCTTATTTTCGCTTACAAAGTCCATCTACAAATTGCTTTTGGAACAGTGCTGGAGGCTGACAGAGGGCTCTGTCTGGGGCAGCTGTCGGGTGTCCAGGCAAGTAGTTGCAGAGCCTGGGACCAGGTGCTGGGATCTTGGTGAACTCTGGAATGGCAAGCCCTGGTTGTCTCGTCCCATAGTCCTAATGCTAAGGGACTGTGGCCTCTTTTGTGGCAAGAGAGTGGTTGAGAAGCAGCACCCAGGGCTCAGAGCAAGCTCTCGCCTGGCCACGCTCTTCCTCCCCTCTAGCTCAGCCCACCCACTAGGTCAATGCCGAGCAATCAGTTTTAAAAGACAACATGAGACCTGCAAGAGTCCGTTTAAACAATCTTCAATTCTCCCTAAAGTAACGTGCTATTTGACCCAATTAAATGCACTTTTTAGAAAACTGACTCGAGTATGTACATATGCTGCCTTTATGAAGCTTTTAAAATTTCAAATCCCTCTGTGTGTGCAAATTTCAGTCATTCCCGTGTTAGGGATGAGGGACACAGAACACAGACTATGTGTCTTTTGATGTGAAACGATGTCAAAAGGACTGTTTGTGACTCATACTTTGCTGGAATTTTTGGTTGACATCGTTTCTGCATCTAGGTGGGGGAAGCTGCTCTCTGCATAGGGCCAATTGCTGGCACTGGGACAGTGGGGCGCGGAGGGGTGGGAGTGGGGTGGACCTTCTGCAACATCTGTGGACAGCTGAATACGCTCCGTGGTAGCGTGGGTGCAGACTATTTGACATTATGCAGGTTGGGTGAGTGGCCTGTGGGTTTCTAGGAAGGATTTGGCCTTTTGATTTGGTGTAAAATTTGCAACCGAGGGTGTGGTTTCAGCACACAGATCTTCTGGGGTTGTATATTCTGGAAGAGAAAATGAGGTCAAGCAAAGAAGGAAATGAGCTTCCATAGAGGTTCTAGGGGCTTCAGGTCAGGGGCTCAGAACTGCCCTGTGGCCCACCTTCCTGATGGGGGCACCAGCAGCCGCCAGCACTGGGCACCTTCCCCGGACCAACCTTTTTATATGTGTCATGGGATCGGAGGTGGAGAAGGAAGCTCCTTCCATTTGAGGCTGGGGCAACAAGACTGCCTGGAGGTGAGAGCCACAGGAGAGCGAAATACACCCAGCAGGCACACAGGAAAATCAGAAGCACTGTGTAGAACGAAAGCAAAGGAGAACTTCCAGGCTGAAGCTGACTTCGGATGAAAGCCTTCTAAAACGACATGTGGGAGACTTTACAACTCCCTCAAACCTTGGCAGAGAGGCGGGGTCTCCTAGTAAAGGTTGTCACAAAGGCCTGAGGCCTTCATGCTTCCCCCCAGGACAGGAGCTGAGCATGTGAGAAGCGCAGTAGCCATCCAGGGTCAGTGCTCCCTGCCCTGAATATCAACCCGCAGGGAAGAAAATACCAGCTTCCAAACTGGGCTTAGTAAGGTGATCCTGGAAACTTGGTTCACGATGCTTTTGCTTAAAATGTAAGGGGGCAGAGAGCCTGGTTTATTGGAATAAAGGGGAGGACTGCTAAATAAAAATGAAAAATAAATTATTTGCCTTCATATCCATAAAGGGGAGAGGAGAGCAGATGCCAGCCGCAGACAAGCATTTCCCAAGGAGAAGAAAATATTTCCGAAGGAAATCAGCATCACAGCAGAACAGGTGAGAAAGAAATTAGAGTATCTAAGGACAGATAACTCTGAGAGCAGATGGGAACCATCTTAGACTGTGTAAGAAGAGGTGAGGAAGTAAGGGAACGCTTAGCAAATACCTTTTACAAATATCCTGGGAAACTGGAGAAGCACCAGTGGACGGGAGCCCTTATGCAACACCTATATTTAATAACGACTCTGAGGGAGATCAAGGAAATTAAACACCAGTAAGCTTGACTTGAGCAGTGGGGGAGATATTGGAAACACTAATCAGGGACAAAATAGGGAAAGTTATGATTTAATTAAAGATATTCAGCATGGATTCACAAAAGGGAGATCATACGTAACAAAACTAATAGAATATTTTGAAAAAGTAACAAAAAGGAATTGAAGAGGGAAACCAGGGGTATAATTTACTGGGACTTTAAGAAAGCTTTTGATGCACTGCCTCACAAAAGACTAATCTCCAGCAGTGGGGAGTTTGGGTGTGAGTGTGGTGGGGGGTGGAGAAAGAATGAAGAACCCTCTGGACCCAGGGTCCTTGTGAGCAGTACCGTGAAGAGATTAGGGTAAGGGGAGGGGACCGACAGCTGGAATTTCTGAGATCTCGAGTTGTTTAATTAATTTTTAAAAACATAGTGTCTCCATGGCCTTCCTTCAGAAATGTGCCCAGGCATGATGAAATTCTCCTGCAGGTATAATACTGGAGGGCAGGTGCCAGTTAATGCTAACTCAGGGAAGGATTTTTTTTTTTTTTTTTTTTTTTGCAATTTGATCACTATATGAGTGTTCTTAAAATACAGTGAGACTGTTTGTGACCTCATGGGTAGAGGGCCAGAGCCACTAATAGCCACCACATGAATAATTAACACAAATAAAGATGGAGAAAATGATTACAAGGAGTAGAGCTTCATGATCTGGACAGCTCAAGTTCCACAGCAGTGACCACTGATGGGTAAGGTCACGCATTTTCACACGTGCACACAGACAGCGTCACATATAAGCACAGGCACTCCAACATGCACACTCTCACACATTGTACCGGTGCACTAACAGACACACCCTGATGCCTTTCCAAGATGCGCACTTTCAATATCATGTGGCCACATGCACACCTTCGTAAAAACACCTTGCATACTTGCACACCATAGATGTGGGCATCCATTGTTGTGAACATGTGTATTATTGTGTCTCACCAGAAACTGCTCTGCAAGGCAGTGGCAGAGATAATGGCTGCAAACAGTAGAACATACTATTTCCCCTGCGAAAATATCTGGATGTACATAACGGGGGGGGGAGCCCCCTGGTCGTGTGACAGTAACAATAAATGCCACAGAAATTAAAGAAGAGACAGCACAGAAAGCAAAGTGACACAAAAAGACCTTTGTTACTCCAAGCCACACCAGATCTGAACACAGTACCTTCTCTGATAAAAACAATCATGGTAGAAACTCCCCAAAGGGACCCAACTCTCACACTTAAGAGTAGAACTACAGATGTGGTAGCAGGAACCTGAAGACTGCGGCGATCCAGACCTAGACCTTCTGTCTTCAGGGCACTGCCCCAAAGCTGATCCAACAAAAGCCAAACTGGGCAAAGGTATGGAGAACTCTCCCAAAATACAGACTCGGTGTTCAGCCAACAAATGATTCTTCATTCTTGGGACCCATGAGTGGTGTTTAGGGTCAGTGTGATGATGGATGACACAACAACATATTGTGTCAGTGGGACATTCCATGCTACAGGGTAGTGACTGTCATCCAAGAAGCATGCCGCCAGCCACAGTCAACTCCATCCCTGGGGTCACTCGAGTCTCCCTGCTGCTTACCACGTTCTAAGAAGCCTACAGAGAAGGATATAGACATAGCTTCTACTATGTGAGTATTAGAATAACTTGAACTTCATTTACCTTTACACTGTTCATTAATATTAAAATGTGAGTTGGATGGTATCCATATTTAAAAGGTCATTTAAGATGAAAAGTTGCAAAAGGAAGTCTACATGTCTTTCTCATTAATAACATAAGGACTCTTGCCCCGGTGATCATCTTTCCCCTAGCCACCCACTGCAAAGAGACCAAGGCATTCACCCAGATTAAAATATATATAAATTCTAATCTCTCCATTCACTTTTATAATTTTAAATCTGGAGATGTATAAACCCAATAGCTATGAATTAATAATCATAGACTATACACTAAGGATGAAGGACAGAAGGAAAACCTAACAGATGAGAGAGAAACGGCTACGCATAGCAGACCAGGTTACACCTTGCTCTGTTTGGTCAGCAGAGTTCCTTTTCCAGCGTCTTCCAGAGACAAGCAAAACGAGTCTTTTTGAAGAATATTTCATGTACTGGTGAAGTTAAAATGCAGGACACCCTCAGCTCCTGCCATTTCCTACCCTCATTTCTGAAGAGCTCACCATCATGGAGATGACTTTTACAACACAAGTTTTAAAGAAGACAGTTTGTAACAGAGGCCAAAGCAAATAAAACATACCAAAATGCAACAAAAATCTGCCTTTCAATTTGGCCCATTCTATAATTTCTCCCCGATTTTTTCATTCAAATAAAATTTGAGAATTTCTACTTTGTCTTTTAAAGCAAAGAAAATCTTTCCAATATCCTTGAGTTAAGTCAAGCATAGCTTAAGGTATCTTCAAACAGGGGAGCAAATAGATTAATTGGGGAAGTTTGAAACCCCTAAATTTCCATCCCAAAACTACCCTAATTAAACATACAGTATGAATAAAACTTACCCCCTACCTTTCCATATAAGTTGTTCCCACAAACCCCTCTCTCTATCCCCTAACGTTGCTGTGATGTTGCCTGCAGCACCCCAGAGTAAAACAAGGTTTGGCAAAGGAAAATGAAGGGTTAAAATGTACCTGTCAGGAATGTCCTTTGAAATCAGTCATTGGGAATCATCTGTCAGTAAGACAAAATTAATTACTACTTGTAACATGAAGAAATCAATGTAAAATAAACACTGTAAATGGTATAAAAGTTTAGAACAACTAAATTGTTAAATAATTTACTAATACACATGTGAATTTTTAACAAGCCCCAGTGGAGACATTTGTGACTTAATGGGACTTCTTCCAAATCTTTCCAAAGTCAAGTATGGATATTAGGGTACCATCCCCTTCCAATTAAGTTTGGAGACTTAACCAATCCCCCATAAATTATAGTAACTTGCAAAGTTCAGTGATATTTTAGCAGTTTTCAGCACCAAGACACAATCTCAACTGCAAGGTTAGATTCATGAACCTTGCAGGAGGAGAAGAACCTCCCTACCACAGCATTCCCCCAAAACTTGAGAAATTATGCTATTCAGTGCAAATATGGTTTTCATTTATGCAAAGGTGGCTTATGAAATCAAATCAGTCATTCTAAACTTTAAACACTGTCATGATTTAAGATGCGACTTGCAGTTCATCGAGTTTCTACAGCCGGTATAGAAAAGCGGATGTTGAGGAAAAGTAAAAGGAAATCACAGTGTTAAGGCTATTGCAGGTCACACACCCCAGTCGTGTTCCTTGGGAGCTGAGCTGTCACCCTCCAGCCCAGCCTCTTCTATTTGAATGCTCAGGACAAAAAGACCCAAGTCAGCTCAGACTTGATCCACCACGTAAGAACTCAAAAGAGGCACTGGCGTCGCCTCATCCATCTCACTTGCAGACATTGCTTTTGGCATCACCTCCTTAGACCCCACTGGGACACTGGGACCCAGAGCTCTCTCCTTCCTCAGTGGAATCTAATCTCTTGCTGGAGTTGGAGGGACAGTGCTGCACCTCTGATGATCAAGGTTCCCTTCTGAAACCTCAGCCGTCCCTCGCTAAAGACAGCATGCAGCTCTCAAGTTGTCTTGGGTCTCCTTGACCTCCTGCCTTCTAACCAGCCAGCACCTTGCAGGCTCCATGGAAGCCTATGGTGACATCAAACATCCTATCGCTGGCAGTGACCTGGCCTGTGACTGGGCTCCACCTGCAAGGCAAGTGCCATTAACTGTCAGCCAGAGGTCAACGCCAGCCCTGAAGTGAGGACTGAATAAAATAACTTTCTCCCACCAAGACCCCCCAGTCCATTCCATGGCTGAAATGGACCCCAAGCGCCCTACAATTGTACCTTGTAAAAACTAATATACAAAACTAAAAGGAATTATAATATATGATTTATAAAATTAAGGAGCTGAAGATTACTTAGGAGAGGAAGATTTGCAATGCAAACGAACTTTCTGATTTATAGAGTCACCACGGGGTTCCTTACATGAGTCAATCTAAAATGGGATCCAGCTCGCAGTGCATCTAAAATGGGATTCAGTTGCCAAAATTCAGTACACATACCCTACTCCCCCAAACCTCCATTGAGACAGCCATTGAAAAGAGTGAGGTACTACAGTGAGTTTCCTTTTACTTTTTTGCTCGAAAGGTTTTTATTTTTGCTTTTGTTTTACAAGTGTACCATCAATTTCATCACACTTGGATCCTTTGACTTACAGTGTTATCTTTGGCTTTTGGCCATCAGGTCCCCTTTCCTAATACAACCCCTTACATGAGGGTCCTGTAAGACTGTGACCTTTGGGCAGGTGTTGAATCTCAGCCAACAGATGTAACTGAATTTCTTTCTCATTTGAGGGCTGAATTCAAGGCTTTAAATTTGGTTAAGGAGCATATTCTTTCAATATCATAATTCCATTTCTGATTATCTGTGCTAGAGAAATTAAAGTACGCAGACAGAGGGAACTGAGAGGGGCTACAGTTTGAAGCCCCTCAGTTTCAGTTTGAAGACTTTTTACGTTAATTTAGTAAAAATGAAAAATTGGAAGTAACCTAAATATTCAACAGTAGGAGAACACACTACATAATCTCAAACAGGACACTTTAATACAGACCTAAATTTATACATATAAAGCATCTGAATAACATGAGAAAGTTTCATACCATGCACATATATTACGTATGTGTGACATACAAAAGGATTATAAGTATAGGAGAGGTAAGTCCAGGAGAAACCCTAAAAAGAAATAAACTGAGATTGTGATAGTTTTCATGTAGTAAAAAGTAACTAGGATTTCTTTCCATATATATGTGTGTGTATATATATATTTTTTCCATAAATGAATATGTATTTCCATATATAAATAGATATAAATATATATTCCATAAATAAATAAATATATATATATATATATATATATATATATATATATATGATTGAATTCAGGGCCATTGCAATGAGTTACATCCCCTTCCTTTTTCTAATTTTTGAGGCAGTCTTGGCTAAATTGCCCAGATTGGTCTGGAACTTGAGATCTTCCTGTCTCAGTCTCCAGAGAGTGCTGGGATTACAGGAATGTGACACCAAGCCTGGCTCCTATATTCTTATATATAAGAAATAATCTGAAAAGAGAAAAGTAAAATATGCTTTTATCTCAAGAAAACACAAATTGATTTCTCAAAACTGTATTGGATTAGAAATAGGAAATTAAAGTTAAATGTCAACTAACTTCAAGATTTATTGTTAAGAAGTAAAGTTGCTATTAGTGCCAAAGATGTCATCACGCTAACTTGGTAAAACTATTAGTTGAAATATTTTATACTTGAACTATTATAAGACCTAGCTGTCAGTCCAGAGATAGCTAAGCTAGACTGCAGCTGGGATGAGAAATTCATGTGGATGAGATCACGTTTGGCTTCCTAAGGTTGTAATGTTTCCATAGCATTCTACGCCTATATCCCAGGCAGCATGCTGCCTCCTACCCGGTGTGGGCACCTGTTTTACCAAAGGATGCTCCCTCACAGCGGTGATATCACTCTGTGTCTGCCACGTGACCAGGTACAGGGTCTCTATAAAGCAGTATCTCCATAACCATTGGATTAAAAATGAGCCTCTTTGCTCATGTCTCTCCTGATTTCTGTGAAAATCTTAAGTTTTTGCTTGGAGTAATTTCTTCATGTTCCCATTGTCTGGGAGTTATTCAGGTGACACCACACAGCACCAGGTTAGCAAGTCTCCCTCTACACAGTCTGGTAGGGTTGTATGATGGGACACTCTCGGGCTGAGGACAAAGGTAAGATTGGTTTGAATCTTAGCCTTGATTCTTAGTAGGTATAGTCTCATAATCACAATCTGTCGATGTTCAGAAGAGGGAAAAATCATCCCCAAGATGCCGTGGTTTGGATATTGTTTGATCCTGGAGGTTCACATGCTTGAGGTTGCATCCTTAGCATGGTGGTACTGAGTTGGTGGAGACTTTAAGAGGTGAGACTTTATGAAGGTAATTAGGTTACAGGGGCTCGAATTTCAGAAGGGATTAGTGCTGTCTCAAGGGAATGGGTTAGGACTGGTAGAAGCAGATTAGCTTCTAAAACAGCAGGTGGTTATAAAAAGAGCCTGGATCCTTCCCCATCACTTGATTCCTGTCTTACCATGTCCCCTTTTCACTACAAGGCTCCTGGCACTGTGATACTATCTGCCCTGGGGGCCTTAACAGATGCCAGCACTGTGTTCTTGCACTTCCAGAACTGTGAGCTAAATAAATCTCTTTTATAAAATTCTCAGCCTCAGGTATTCTGTTGTAGCAATACAGAACAGACTAAGACCCCAGGCATCTTGAGTGCTGAGTCAGAAGGAAAAAGTCTTTTCTTCAAAACCTAAAACAGTGCTGATTGCCAAACAAAAAAATATGTAGTTTCAGTTTATTAAGATGCTATTTTTCTTTCACATTTGGCTATGGCTGGTACCAAATCAATTGTCCAATTGAGAAAAACTAGAAAAGCTGCATTTAAAAAATAGTTTATGTGTCTGTAAGTTATTTTAATACATAAGACAGAGATAGTAAAGAGGCCATAGTCTTAAGGTCTCTGAAAGAGAAGCACAGAGACAAACCCATGTTTTGGTGTTGTTTTCCATTCCAGGAAGCTGGAATTTACGACTGGAGCCTGAAATTATAAGATTCTAAGCTAAAGCAAAGATTGTTAGAGTCCAACAGACCAAAGAGACAAAAATTACAATCTAGGGCTTGGAAATGTAGTTCACTCTTAAGCACCACAGATATTCAGTTGTGACCTCAGAAGGGACACAGCTAGGAGTAAGAACAACAAGAAACAACTGAACCCTTGAAATCTATTCAATTTCTGATTGACTTAAGGTAATCTGCCCCCAGATGAATCACTTAGCAGGTGTCTTAGCTACCTTTCTCATTGCTGAGACAAAATACTCAACACACAAATTTAAAAGAGGAAAGGTTTATTTAGCTCACAGTTTGCAGAGGTTTCAGTCCATAATGGACTGGCTTCAAGACAGGGTAGCTTTGCAGAGGAGAATAGTTCATGGTGGGCAGAAGGTAGCAAAACAAGAGGGGGCAAGAAAAGCCTCTTTTTGCCCCTTATATTGTATCCAAGCTACTGGGATTAACGCAGTGTCAAATCAATCAGTGGACTGATTTAGTAATCACTCAATCATAAACCTAACACCCTTAATCCTAGCATTGCACCATGAACCAATCACACTCTAGATTTAGCCACCTCTGAAAAGACCCACCTATGATTGCATGAGGCTTTCAGGGTACAGCTGAACACAAGCTATAACATTCCACCCCTTGTCCCCCAAAGACTCATGCACATCCCTTTATGCAAAAGGCTTATAGTCCATCTCTAAGAGTTGCCAAAGTCCTAACAGTTTCAGAATTGCTGAACAATCCAAGTCCAAAGTCTCCTCTGAGATATAAGACAAACTCTCAGCTGCAAGACCTTGTACAAATGAAAAGGAAATTAAATACTTCCAACATTCAATAGTGTGAGATAGACAAAAGTTACAAACAGGGAGAATACAAAAGAACGGATCCAAAGCAAGTCTAAAATCCAGCAGAGCAAACATTAGGTCCTGTAGTTCCATGTGCAGCATCTGAGGCAATCTGTGGCAAGACGTGAACTCCAAAGGACTTGGTTGTAGCTCCTGTGGCTTCTTTCTTGGGTCCACTCTGCTCCCTCCTTGCAGTTTTCCTCAGACAATACAGATTCCTGGTTCATCCAAACTTCTGGAGTCCCCATTGCATCTTCAGCTTCATCCTCACAAGTTCACACACTGCTCTTTCAAGGGTATACTACCTGCCCTCCAAGGCCTTCTGAAATCTGGGTGGAAGCCTTTCTGATCCCACAGTTCTTGCATTCTGCATACACCTAAAAACACTGCCACGATGCCAAGGTCTGCTGCCAGCTGAAGCAGTAGCCATGATTCCTTCTCTCTTGGCCAGAGGGGTCCAGTGTCCAAGAACCAAATCCTGAGCAACAACTTCCCTAGGCCACACCATTCTGGAGCATGGTGCTCTGGGGCTCTCTTTTTTTTTTTTATTTTTTTTAACTTTTTAAAATTTTATTTTAAAGACAAAAGAATGGAAACATATGAACCAGGAAAGCCATAAACAATACAGAGAATACAAAGTTATACAGAATATAGTAGGGAATTAGAACTGGATGTTGTATTACATAGTTATTTTCACATAAGTTAACACAAAAACATTAAAGGAAATACCAAATTATAGATAA
>PVLD010021951.1:0-30341 GCA_004027595.1 Dinomys branickii
TTAAACTCTCTCTTCCAAAGGAAATATATATCTGTGTACTGTCTTGGTTATTTTTCTCTCATTGATGAGACAAAATACCTGATGCCCCAAATTAAGGAAGGACAGGTTTATTTAGCTCAAAGTTCATGAAGGTTTCAGTCTGTACTTGGCTGGTTCCAAGCAGAGTGGCACGTGGCAGAGGGCAACAGCTCATGGCAAGGGAAGATAGCAAAAGCAACAAGAACGAAAAGGGAGAAATGGCGGAGAGCAAACCTCTTTCACCCCCTTATATTGTATGCATACTACTCCCCTGGGGAGTACTTATTTACGGTTTTGCTCAAATTTTCCACTTCCAATATTGGAAAGTTCTTTTAGTTGTCTTAGTGTATTTTTAACCTAGTTTCAATCATTTCTTTTTATTTATTTTGTTTTTGAGTACTTCCCTTCTTTATGGGACTATAAGATGCTTAGGAGTCAACTTTAAATTTTCTAACCCAATTCTAATTCTATAATTAGTCACTTCTCTAAAGATCTCTTGCTCTCTTTAGTGGAAGATGATTTGAGAAGCCAAGATCTGGGTTCTGGGTGTGCTTCTTCCTAGTAGGGTGCTATTATTGATACTAGCCTTTTCATCATCTGAGAGAGCTAGGAAAACTACATGCTATATACCTGTGTAAACACACACACCATATCTATAATTCTTTCTGTGATTCTTCATCTATCCATCTGTGTTTGTGTGTGTACATACATACATATTCATGCATACCTCTGTTTGAATGTTTGAATAAACATAAATACACACAATTACATATATAAGTTTGGCTTATATACACTTATGTATGTGTGAATATATGCATATAAATACACACATATATATGTGTCTCAGTTACTTTTCTCTCATTGCTGAGACAAAATACCCAATGCCCAGAATTAAGGAAGAAAGGTTTATTTAGCTCTCAGTTTGTGGAGGTTTCAGTCCATACTCGGCTGGCTCCAAGGCAGAGTGGCAGATGGCAGAGGGCAACAGTTCATGGTGGCAGAACACAGCAAAAGCAGCCAGAGCAAAAGGGAAGAGTGGCAGAGGAAAGAGCAAGACTCATTCCCCCCTTATACTGTATGCAGGCTGCCTGCCCCAGGGCGGGTGTAGTACTCACACTCATAATCCCAGCATTGGACCGTGAATCAGTCAAAAACTCTAGAAGCCCGTCCCATGACTGCATGAGGCTTTGGGGTGACTTCTAGACACAAACCATAACAATACGCTTGGTTTCAATATACATATGTGTGTATATATATATATATATATATATATATATATTTTAAATTTTGTATGTATCATCACACTGCTAGAGTTTGGATGGAAAAGTAGTTGACTTAAGTATCTTTGGAAAATTATGGTTTCACTGGATACCTTAAGGCTAAAGACAACTAGAATTGAGGATTTACTATGACTTTTTTTGAAACAGGCTTTCACTGTGCAATTTAGGCTGGCCTCAAGCTCACAGCAATCCTCCTGCCTCAGCCTGCTGAGTGCTGGGCTTACAAACATGCCCCACCATGCCTGGCTCCTAAAATCATGACTTTTTGATGATACATAAGTCAACTACGTTTCCTCCATAGCTCTATCAATGTGGTTATATTGCATATTGGTAATATATTTAGATTCAGTGGTCAGTCTGTATTCTATTCTACCATCTTAAGGTATTCTTGTTTCTTTGTTGTTTTCTTCAGTTTTATGCATTATATTTCCCTCCTTGCAGTATACAGTTATGTGAATTTTAATAAATGATGTAGCTTAGCCTAGAGCTTGTGGGATAGTTTTATCACCATAAATGTCCTCCATGTGTGCACTACCATTGTAACTGCTCCTCTGGCTTCTATCCCTGCTAACCACTAGTGTGTTTTCCATCACTGTGCTGCTTTCTCCTTTAGTTCTCCATGTGAATGAAATTATAAAATGGGAAGCTTCCTGGCCTGTCTTCTTTCACTTGTATCAAAATTACATAATATTCATCCATGTTGTTTCAGTAATCAATAAACTCATCATTTTGTTGCTGATTTTAACTATTTTATATTGCTTCAGAAGGTGATTTTTAATTCATTTCCATGGATGGATAATAAAACAGCTGATACAGGCATATTCTAAAAGAGATTTGAAATTGTATTTAAAATGTCAATATTAGAATTACAAAGAACTTAATAAAGTTAAATTAAAGCTCTCTATATGAGCACATATCTTTATTTTCAGGAAAAAAGTGTAAAATAACTCTACATTGCTTTGTATTCATCAAAAATTATATATACTATCCAAAAAATATCACCAAATATAAGAAGAAGATAGGTCAAGAAGTCAAAGACATGGCAAATTTCAGAAACGGGCTCGTTATAAACAAATAAGAACTTTTAAAAGACAAATCTAACTGCTGAGAATACATTGGGTCATGTTTTAACCAGAGGGAAATATTGTGCTAAAATAAAATTTTTATTAAGATAAATAAAAGTTTACACACTGTATTTAGTTAGATGTGTAAATTAAACAGGAAGGTATCCTTATATATTCATATATTCGGAAATCCTTTTTGAATCAACATACTATAAAAATGTATTAATTTAGAAGGATTAAGTTGATGCGACTTGGTAAATATGATTTAGACTTGCTCAGCATGACCCATGAAGATACAGACAACAGTAACAGAAAGCGGTCAGACAGTTTTTGCATTTGGGGAATCCAAAAGAATGCTAAGTTTCATGGTCAGGTCAGTCAGTGTCTGATTAAAGAAGCACAAATCTTCCTTAAATGCGTGTAGTACTCTTGGTTGCCTCGGTACCTGAGATTCCTCCTCATAGAATGACAGTATAATGGGGAAAAGCTATGTTAATAAAGTAAAAAGTATTCAGTGATAGAGCTATGAATTCTGTAGCATATATATATATGCTAACTATAAACAGAAGCTAACTATATACATATATATATATATATATATATAGTTATATATAACTATATATATATATATATATATATATATATATAGTTAGCTTCTGTTTGGTTACAGTTCCTGCTTATATGAACATGAACTATTATTTATTTCCTTTAATTATCAATGTCATTTTGAGGAAACAACCCTGAAATAAAAGGTAAGTGAGTTCTTTACCTAAAGAAGATTTCACAAAAAGGTTTGGGCTTCTTAGCTTACTACCACAGTAGCTCCCTGTCTTCTTGCTATTAAAGGAGGCTGAGCTGCCCACAGTTGGTACAATATGGAGCTGAAAAAGTACCCAGATCTTTGTTGCCTGGCTTCCTGGCATAGGTGAAATGGACTAGAGATATCCTCATAGGATAGAATACCACCAATTACTAACAACAGCCCTTCACTTAACCACGCACTTGACCAAACGCCTCTATGCAGGTTCCTGAATTTTTGTTTGCTTCTGCTTCAAGTAGCACTAAAACACAGACATCCTCCTTTATGCATTATAAGAATTGACTGATGGCAGAAAAAAGATTTTTCTACCTTCTCACGTTCATATCTTGTTTCCTTCTTCCCAAAGTTCCTGCTATGTCTCCTACCCTAGTTTTTGTTTGATTTTGAGACATCTGCACTTCCTGATGTTAGAATGTTCTCCTTATTTCAGTAATCTTTTTGAATACAGTCTCTCACCCTTTAAGCCCAAATATGTTATTTTTGCAGTTTTTACCATACACCCCCTAATCTCAATGGGTTAATGCAGAGAAAACTTATTTGTTTCCATACACATCATAGATTAGTGTTCTCTTTGAGAATCCTATTTCTTGTCAATCTATATGTTATATGATGTCAACACATAGATAAAAGAAAGAATAATGACTCAAATACTATTGTATTGCCTTATATCTCAACAAAGTAAAAATATAATAGTGACAGGGGGAAACAATTTGCTTTGAGTAGTAGCAAGTAGAAGAAACAAATTTTGATGTTTTAGAAAAATGTCACGTACGCTCAAAGGGTATTGTCGCACCTCACAGTTTTGAAGAGAGATTTTTATTAGCCAGGACTCAGGTAGGCTTGGGACCATGGTGGAAATGAGAACTCTCTGTCTCTGTCTCTGTCTCTGTCTCTGTCTCTGTCTCTCTCTCTTTCTCTCTGTGACACCAGGGGTCAAACTCAGGACCTTGCACTTGCTAGGCAGGCACTTATTCCACTGAGTTGTATCCCCAGCCCAGGAAGTGAGAGTTATGCAGAAGAAAATTGTGATTTTTTTCTGTAACAGTCTGATATTGACATGGCTTGCCTCTGAAGGATATTAGTCTCTGTTTTGATATTTTTAAATACCCTGAAAGGATACTGCTATTTGGTCAATGGATGAGTCAGTTGTGGACATAGATTCAAAATTCATTTTACTATGAGTGCCGTTTTATTCATATTGTGCATTCCAAAGGAAGGGGAAATTATCAATCAATAGCTATTTGCGCTGTTTCACTGGATTTGGCACAATGAGCCTTGTTGCTCGTCCCTAAAATCAAAATGATCATGAAAGCTAAATATCTTGAATTGATTCAGCACATTGAAGCAGCCCAGCACCACAACTCAAAATACAGAAAGGGACTTTCAGAACTGCTTCAGAAAGTGGCAAGAACCATGGAACAAATGTATTCAAAGCTAGAGGGAGTATTTTGAAGGTTATTAATGGCAATATGTCTTATAGCATAATAAATTTTTAAAATTTTTACATTCACCATAGCTTTTGAGCACACCTCCTACATAGCAACATTGTATTTCTAGGTCACTATTATAGTTTGGCATGGCCATGTGTCAGAACTGGCACTAATAGAATATGAGAGAACATGTCTTGGACCATATATATATGGTCATATATATACATGGTTCATATATAAACACTTTGCTATTATTTTCTTCTTCCAAAAGAATGTGGCAAAGATCTACATGGTTGGGAAGCCATTTGTTGACTATGATAGAGGTGCCATAACCCTGTATTCTTGAGTGACTGTACAGCTGAGTCTCAACAACCCAGAAACACCTAGGACTGTTAAGTACAAGACAAATGAGCTCCTAATACGTAAGGAATTTTTTTTTAACATGTGTTGGCATCTTTGTTAGTACAAATTGCCTTAACCTAATGTAAAAATTAGTACTGGAATAAAGGGAAAACTATAACAAAGTCTAAATATGAGTTATTGGGGCACAGCATATCCAGCCCAGGTCCTGGCTGTGAGACTCGGACCTTACTCCAGCAACAAAGGCCCACGGGTGCCGACTTCTGATCAGCGTGGCGTTTCACAGCCCGCTTCCTGGCTGTGTGACTCAGACCTTTCTCCAGACATCGAGGCTGACTTGCAAGGCCACATGAGCAGTGCAACCCTTCTCCTCTGGTAAGGCCTACACCTGGGTTCTGCTCCACACCTTAGACTTAGGAAGAAACTCCAACTGGGAGGGCCCGTCCCTGTTGGTGGTTGATACCTGCAGTGTGGAATCAGCCTCAGGCTCTGGGGTCCTCGGGGTTGAGAGGAGAGCTCTTCTCCCCCTTGATCAGCTACCTGAGGATCTGGAAGCAGAAGCCTATGCCTAGCCACCATAGACTTCAAGGCTGAGACCCACACACTTCCCATCCACACACTGGACACTCTGGTACTGAAGCCCAGCACTCCCCCACTATCACAGATGTAGTCTGAACTGTGCACCCCAGCAATTGCCTGGGGTCCGAGGGTCCAGTGGTCCACAGTCTGCTACCACCTGGGTTTAGTTTGACGTCCAGGTAAACTAGGGTCCCTAGAGTCCTTTGCGAGCTGCCTGGGTAGTCAGTAGCTCAGCACCAGTCATCTGACATTCAAAATGACAAAACAAAGGGGCAAAATGGAGTCTCAGAACAAAATTCCACCCAGAACAAGTACAGGACACAAAGACATAGTAGAACTAGGATACCACATACCTAAAATTTCTGAAATGATCACGTCTGAAGTAAAGAAACGACTCCATCAGGCCATAGAAGAGATTAAATCTGAAATAATCTCTCAGGCAGAAAATGAAATGAAAATAATAATGGAAGAAATGCTTTGCACATACACAGAAGAAACAGATAAAATACTAGAAGATGAAAGGCAACAAATGGAAATTTTACTTGAGGAGTTCAGGAGTGAATTAGAACACAAGAAACAGTCTGAAAGAGATTTCCAGGAAGTGAAAACTACCTTTGAAAGCTTGCAAAACCACTGGAATGAATCTGAAGATAGAATTTCAGATCTTGAACACAGCATGACAACTAATGATTGTGAAAGGAAGAATCTCTTAAACTCAACAAGGAACCAGGAGAAAACAATCCAACAGCTGCAAGATGAAGCAAAGAGAAATAATGTGAGAGTAATAGGAATCAGTGAAACAGCAGGAGACAACACAAATGACATAAAAAGAACATTTGGATAAATAATAGCAGAAAATTTCCCAAGCATGGTAAAAGATACTGATGTGCAGGTAAATGAAGCATATAGAACTCCAATGAGCCACAACCCAAATAAAACCACCCCCAGGCATATAATGGTCAATATCCCAGATATGCAGCAAAAGAACACAATATTGAAAGCTGCTAGAGAGAAGAAACAGACCACCTATAAAGGAAAGCCCATCAGAATCACAGCAACTTCTCAACAGAAATCATGAAATTAAGAAGAGCTTGGAACGAGTATTACAGATTCTGAGACATAACAGCTTCCAACCCAGACTGATGTATCCTGCAGAACTATCCTTCAAATTCAATGGAGAAATAAAATATTTCCATGACAAACAACCACTGGAAAACTTCATAAGTGCCAAACCAACATTACAAAAAGTACTGAAGGATATTCTAGACAGAGGAAAAAGTGACCACAATCAGAAGAACAACAATTCAAAGGAATCCTTAAGCAGAACAAGAAATTAAACAGCAAAAGTAGGAAAGCAACATCAAGTAAACAGCATGACAAAAATAAGCTAACTTATAACAGTTATAACCATCAATGTAAATGGCCTCAATTCACCAGTCAAAAGAAACAGACTGGTAGAGTGGATTAAAAGACAGAATCCCACAATATTCAGTATACAGGAAAAATACTTTACTCAAAAGGAAATCCATAGACTGAAAGTCAAAGGTTGGAAAACAATCCTCCATGAAACAGGTTTCCAGCAAAAAGCAGGGGTAGCTGTTATGTTTGCAGACAATGTAAACTTCAAACTGATAACAATCAAGAGAGAAAAAGGCCACTATATACTAGTTAGAGGAAAACTGCAAGACGAAGAGATAACAATCCTAAACGTGTATGGACCAAATAATGGAGCATCAAACTATGTAAGGCAAATATAAACTGACATAAAAAACCAAATAATCAATAACACTATTGTAATAGGGGACGTACATAACCCTTTGATGCAAAGAGACAGGTCAAATGGACTAAAACTCAGCAAGGATATAACAGACCTCAATCAAATGTGCGAACAAATGGACATAACATGTGTTTACAGAGTGTTCCACCCCACAACATCAGAATACACATTTTTCTCGGCTGAACATGGGACTTTCTCTAAAATAGACCACATTCGACCCCATAGAGCATACCTACCTAAATGCAAAAGGATTGAAATTATCCCATGCATATTATCTCACCACAGTGCAATGAAATTGGAAATTAACGACAAAGGGAATTCCAAAAACTCTATAAACACTTGGAAATTAGACAACAACCTCCTGAATAACCAATGGGTCACAGAAGAAATTGAAGAAGAAATTAAAAAATACATACAAACAAATGAAAATACAAATACACCTTATAGGAATCTGTGGGATGCAAAGTAAGCAGTCCTCAGAGGGAAATTTATAGTGATGAACTCACACATAAAGAAAACAGAAAAAGAACAAATAAATACCCTAATGTTGCACCTCAAACTTTTAGAAAAAGAAGAACAAGTTAAGCACAAAGCCCAAAGAAGGGAGGAGATTATAAAGCTTAGGGCAGAAATTAATGCAATTGAGAAGAAGAAAACAGTACAAAAAATAAGTGAATCAAAGAGTTGGTTTTTTGAAAGAGTAAATGAAATTGATAAACCTCTAGCCAATCTTATCAAAAAAAGAAAGGAAAGAACTCAAATTCATGCAATAAGGAATGAAAAGGATGAAATCACTACAGATCCTACACAAATTCAAAGAATCATTAATACCTACTTGCAGAATCTTTATTCCAATAGGATAGAAAACCCAGAAGAAATCGACAGATTCCTAGAAATGTATGAATTATCAAAGTTGAACCATGAAGATATAAAAACCCTGAACAACTCAATGTCAATTAATGAAATTGAAAATGTCATTAAAATCTTACAAAGAAAAGCCCAGGCCCTGATGGATTCAAAGCAGAATTTTATAAAACATTCAGTGAAGATTTAATGCCAACAAACTCTTCAATGAAATTGAAAAAGAAGCAATTCTCCCTAACTCATTTCTGGAGGAAAGTATTATACTAATGCTAAAACCGGAGAAGGACCCAACCAAGAAAGAGCACTATAGGTTAATCTCCTTAATGAACACAGATGCAAAGATACTCAACAAAATACTAGCAAATTGAATGCAGCGAATCATAAGGAAAATTATATACCATGACCAGGTTGGATTTATTCCACGAATGCAGAGATGGTTCAATATTCAGAAATCAATTAATGTAATATACCATATTAAGAGAGCCAAAGACAAAAACCACATGATCATCTCAATAGATGCAGAAAAAGCTTTCAATAAAGTCCAACATGCACTCATGTTAAAAACCCTAGAAAAAATAGTAATAGATGGCCTCTACCTGAATCTGATCAAAGCCATCTATGACAAACCAACAGCCAACAACATACTAAATGGACAAAAACTGAAAGCTTTCACTTTAAAGACAGGAATAAGACAAGGATGTTCACTGTCCCTACTACTGTTCAACATAGTTCTAGAAGCATTAGCCAGAGCAATTAGACAAGAGAGTGAAATAAAAGGAATACAGATAGGAAAGGAAGAACTAAAAGTATCACTATTTGCAGATGACATGATACTTTACACGGAAGACCTCAAAAACTCCACAACAAGACTCCTTCAATTAATTGACAAATTCAGCAGAGTAGCTGGATACAAAGTCAATACCCAAAAATCAGTAGCATTCCTATACACAATAAAAAGACAGAGAGAGAAATTAAGGAAACCATACCTTTTACAATAGCATACAAGAAATTGAAATATTTGGGAATCAATCTAACAAAGAATGTGCAAGATTTATTCAGTGAAAACTACAGTACTCTGAAAAAGGAAATTGAAGAGGATTACAATAAATGGAAAAACATACCCTGCTCATGGTTAGTAAGAACCAACATTGTGAAAATGGCGATGCTGCCAAAATTGTTGTACAGATTCAATGCAATTCCCATTAAACTACCATTAGCCTAACTCACAGATCTAGAGAAAACATGCCTTAAACTCATCTGGAACCAGAAGAGACCCAGAATAGCAAAAGCAATTCTGAGTCACAAGGACTAGTCAGGTGGAATCACTATCCCTGACCTGAAATTATACTACAAAGCTACTGTAATAAAATCAACGTGGTACTGGCTCAAAAACAGACCTGAGGATCAATGGAACAGACTGGAAGATACAGTCACAACCACAAACACACTTAGCTACCCAATCTTTGACAAAGGGGCCAAACAAGCCCGCTGGAAGAAAGATAGCCTCTGCAATAAATGGTGCTGGAGAGATTGGCTTGCCACTTCCCAAAGACTGAAAATAGACCCAAGTCTATCACCATGCACCAAACTCAAGTCAAAATGGATCACAGATGTCAATATTAAAACAGAAACACTAAACCTATTGGAAGAGAAAGTAGGTAAAAATCTTCAAGACATAGGAATAGGCAGAGCGTTCATGAACAAAAATCAAACTGCAAGGGAAACATTTCAAAGAATCAATAACTGGAACCTCAATTTACTGAAAAGTTTTTGCACATCTAAAGAAATCACCAGCAGAGTAAAAAGAAAACCCACAGATTGGGAAAAAATCCTAACTGGCTGTTCCTCAGACAAAGGCCTTCTATCTAGAACATACAAAGAATTAAAACACATGAACCTGTCCAAATGCAAAGACCCAGTCCAGAAATGGGCATCTGAGATGAATACACACTTCTCAGATAAAGAAATACAAAGGGCAAATAAATATGTGAGAAAATGTTCTATGTCTTTAGTCTTTTGAGAAATTCAAATGAAAACACCACTGAGATTTCATCTCACCCCAGTGAGATTGGCCAGCACCAAGAAATCATCCAATAACAAATGCTGGCGAGGCTGTGGATAAATAGGAACTCTCCTGCACTGTTGGTGGGAATGCAGACTGGTGAAAGCACTGTGGAGATCGGTTTGGAGATTCCTCAGCAAACTAGGTCTAGAGGTCCCAGCCAAACCAGCTATTCCCCTTCTGGGTATTTTCACAGAAGATCTGAAAATGTCATATCACTGTGATATATGTGCACCCATGTTTATAGCAGCACAGTTTGTAATAGCTAAATCATGGAAGCAACCCAAATGTCCATCCACAGAGGACTGGATTAAAAAACTGGAATTTTTGCAGAATGGAATATTATTCAACTATAAAGAAAGACAATCTAGAGGCTTTTATAGGCAAATGGTCACGGTTAGAGACCATACTCATAAGTGAGGTAAATCAGATGTGTATGTGCAAATAGCGTATTGTACGATTAGTGTAGGAACCTGGAGGTGGGAATATAAGCCGGGAGGTATGAAGGGAGACTGCTGAAAAGTAGAGAGCAATCGGGATGAAGGGAAGGAGAGGAGGAAGAGGGGGATGGCTGTGTAGGGATGTATATATATGCAGGATGGCTGACGCGGTTGCCTTATTGTCTCATGTCGTTTTGATATAAGGAACAATCGATGATTGTTTGATCAATCTTGTATGTCTATTTATATTGTCCTCAGCATACACTTTGAAGTTACCAATGTGTAATACAACCACTGTTGATTCCCTGCCACCTTTTCTGTAGTTCAGTTTTTGTACAGTTCTTGTGCTACTGTGTGTCTGTTTGTTAGTGTTTTTGTTCTTTTACTTTTAAAATAAAAATAAATAAATAAATAAATATGAGTTATTGGCTTAATATACATGACTAGGGGCAGTAGACTGGGAACATAGATTCTTCCTGTTACAGAAGGTCAAATATTTGGTGAAACTATATTTCAAGGATTTGAAACTAAACAAAGTTATTTGAGCCTGTAACACTAAGGAAAGTGATTACAAAGAGATAGAATTCTGGCTCTATACAAATTTGATATTTCACCATAGTAGCTACTTGTTACCTTGATCAAGAAAGTGCTTGAGTACTGAAAGATCTCATAGAACAGTGCTGTGAGCCAGTCTGGTCTACCAGATGTCTGCAGTGGTCTCTCAAGTATACAAACTGCTGTACTTTGATTACACTGCCACAACCATCACTTTAATCAGGTAGTGTGGTAGAATAAACAAAATCACAGAATATCTTATGTGTACCTAGGAAATGTGAAGCTATCTTGTCTGAACCATAGGTAGGCAAAATAAGGATCATGGGTCAAATCCAAACTGCTGCCTGTTTTAGTTTATTATAAAATTATGTTGGAATGCAGTTATAGTCATTCATTAATGCACCGTGTATTGCAGAGATAGTGTTTATAATATGTTGAGTAGTTGCAACAGAGACCATGTGGCTTTCAAAGCTAAACATGTTTACCATGTTTCTCATTATGGAAAAAGATTGCTGATCTCTAGTCTAGATTGTGAAGTATAAGTTGAGAGAGAGATAGCATCTAAAAATATTTGCTAAAGTCAGCGTTAAAATTCTTAAAAGTCAGAATGAATGGGACAATTCAGAATCATTGCATGTGTTTGGAAAAGTGAGTGTTGTCCTTAAATATTTCTTGAAATCACATTGTAAAATGATATTTATGAACTAGTGAGATCAAAGACAATAAAGATGCCAGTGTATAGTCTGAAACGAGGTCATAAATAGGATGATTAGAGACTCTATACAAATTTAGCATACAGAAGACAACATTTAAAATATACAAAATATAAGTATTCAAACATAGAAAGTTTGACTATTGAGAAAATATCAAATTTATCTGGAAAACTCAACACAAAGCAGTGGCGTTATAAAATAATCACTTGAGTAGAGCTAAATTGTGCTTCTTTAGATGGTCAAATCATATTAGTAGGAATTTATTCTAAAATTATCCAGAATAAAATCATGTCATCTGTCTTTACGCTGATATTCCATGTTCTATTTTCTCATTAATCCACTGTAGTCTTACTTTCACCATCATGGCCACTCCACCGATTTAACTTCTTCCAAGGTCTCTACCAGTGTCTTTGTTGAAAAATTCAATTAATACTTTTCAGGCATTTACACTGTGCATGACCTGTTTAAAAAATCTCCCTGTCACTTTGATTGCAATACCATCCTTGCTGTGCTCCTTCCTTTATGGATATTTCATATTAATCTTCTCCAAATCCCCCCTATTTCCCCCTTCCATTACATGTTAGTATTACTCAAAGTTCTACTATGGACTCTTCATTCTACCCATCTCATTGGTTGTTGCTGGTTATTCTGGAAAGCAAACGCTAAAGACATATTGTACCATATTATAAAAGTCTTTCACTTAATTCATGACCTTAAAAAGTTTAAAGATCAGGTTTAAGAAGTTTATTATTCTCCATGATTTTCCACTTATTCATTTATAACCGAGTGCCTATTTGGCTCCCTCCTTCGTGCTGGTGATCTAATAGTGAAAAAAAGGCACTACTTTCCAAGCTTAGGAATTTTAATTCTCATTGGAGGGAAATAATAGAAGTAAACAAAAATGGGGATAAACATTAAAATTTCAGAAAGAGTGAAGTGTTGAGAAGAAAGTAATCAGTGCTTATCTGGGAAAATGGTTAGCTTCGATAAGATATTCATGTACAATACCTCTGAGACCTGAATTAATGAGAAGCTGTGACTTTTGACAGGATTTCTGAGTAATGAGAAAGAACTACTCATATGCAAACTAGGTGAATAATATAGTCCAAAATTTAGAAGGTGGGAAAGAGACTGGGATGCTGAAGAAACAGAAAGAGCAGACTGTAGTTTACAATGGGGAAAGGAATGTTTAGTGAGGATAGTAGAATCATAAAAGTCAGATTATGCTGGACCTTGTAAACCAGGAGATGTATCCTGGAGTGTCTGGAGTATAATGAAAAGCTGTTGAAAAAGTATGTAGCATGGTAGTAACATCGATACCTAAATTTAGAATAAGCCTTCAAGGTCTTTACACCTTAATCTTCATGTGAAAAATAAAGAAATTAACACATTATTTCTGTACTTATGAGGAAAACTGTGTGGAGAAAACATATATTTATATGGGCAGATAGTCACAAAACTGTAAATACTCAGTACATACTTTTTGAGGTTCTTCTATGGGCCAATGTTTTCAGATATTAAAGTTTTGAAATTCAAAATATGTTTAGGAAAACTATCTGGGTAAATTTTTGTTAAAATTATGCCACCAAACATTTTAAATTCAGTATATGCCATATGGAAAATGATAGAGGCTTTCTGAACTGCATGTACAGTCCTAAGACTTTTCTGCTTAAAGGGGTGGCGGAGCTTCCAGATGAACGTATGAAATTGGACTCAGGCACATTTCAAGTTCAATGTTAAAATTAGAAGTAAAATTTAAGCAAGTTCTCCCTATGCATCCTTATCAGGATTACTGCTAATGGCTATGTGAAAAGTTTAGTTGATGAATTATTCAGTTTGATATCAATCTTGTTTGTTGCCACAGAATTTTGAAACAATGAATGCTTTCTGAAACAATGAATATACCCTTGGGCACCCAGGAATATACTACTTCGCATTCACAGCCTTCAGGTTTTTCAAAATTATTTAATGCTTAGGTAAATTGCATAAAAAGGTTTCAATTCCTATAACTTGTTATTTCATTTATTTTACTTTTTGTCAGGCTCTTGTGTGGGTTTTTTTGCTGCAAAATCCTGTAAATTTCATGTATACATTATTTTAATCCTAGCTTGCAATATTGTTATAAATATTAACATTATGGTAATGGCTGGTGACAAGAATTTTTAGAACCTTAGTGCTCCCTGTGAACGACATTTTGGAGTCCATTTGATTGCAAGAAATGACTACCTATGCCCTGACTCCAGTGTTAAAATCTCCAGTGTTTGTCTTTTCATATGGTTCGTATCAAAATTTAAGGTCTTTTCATGGTGTTCCCAAATTTAAGAAACCTGACCCTTTGTTTCCATAGCATTACATTGTTCTTTCCACCTTTAATTTCCTCTCCATCAATAACCACTTATTACAAGTTTTAATATTACTTGACAAAGAAAGCTCAGACTTTTCTACCAATATTTTATATATTTGGAATGGTAATAAACAATCCATTTTCTTTATTGACACAGAGCTGGCTTTTCATATGGTTATTTATTGTACGTTGTCCCACAGCTGTCACCAAAAGTGACTGGGGCTTGGGAAATAATCAGGGAAGGCTGTCCAGGCCAATCTTGCATAGAAAGAAGCTACTCTGAGGGCACCGTTTGTAGCTCCTTGGGATATCAACAGAAAAGACATTAAGGGGCAGCATCCACACTGTTACCTCAGATGGGTGGGACAGAGCGACACTAGCAGGTTTTCTCACCGAAGAAATGGTCCATTTCAATTACTTTAAACTCTTGAAGATAAAACTGTTATTTATCATCCCATCTTAAATATTTTGCATAGTACATGGTAAAAGCATCTTCTTAGTTGAAGTGAGTTGTAAGGGATGTCTGAGATACTGTACATCATGAATTTGTATGCTTTTTAGATCATAATTTTTTTGTAGAAAATAAAGACTATCTGATATAACTAGATTGTTAGCTCCTTAAGGCAAGAGTCACAGATTACATTTCTAGAAAGCTCTGAGATTGAGATTCCGTGTGATGAGTTTATTAGTGGTTGCTCTCACATTGGTGATGAAATAAAGACAATAAGATTAGCTGGAGGAATGAGTTTAATCACCATGCAGTGGTGGAAAAAGATGCATTCATCCATCCTACAGGGAACTCTGAAATTTGGATGACTACTCTGAGTTATCTAAATTTTGGATAAAATATACACTAATTTATGTTCCAGTAACAATCAGTGTTTGGGTATAGGTTGATTCAGGAGAAGAGTATGACCTTGAACACGGTATCTCTTTTCAGCTGGAAAAAATCCTCAGAGAATTTTATCAAAAGGAAAGTAGCTTCCAGTACTCTGACAAGGTGCAGCAATGAGGTTTTCACTCATAATATTGGACAAAGCCTCTGGAAGACACCACAGTAGCACTCCCCATAACAGAGTTGAATGATTTTTATTACTGCTATGTAACTTGGAAATTGCCTGCACATTACAGACACTCAAATAGTTATTGAATAGAAAACCAGTACAAGACTGTGATGGCAACATCAGAATACGTAGTATGAACACATGCTAAGCAGATAAGTGATCATTTTCATATTGTTAATAATTTTATAAAAATTCACATTGGAAAACAAAACAGAACTGCTTTATATTTATTGCAAAAATTTTCATATCAAGTTACAAATAATTCAAATAAATAAACTCATTATCATAACTTAATATCTTAGTTATTATTTCTATTTTTCAGGGTCTCAATAGGAAACAGGTAACATACTGAAATCAGCAGCTAAAGAGTGCTAAAGGCGACCAGGTTGATATGATTAAACAACATGGGGCTTAAAAATGCAGAGAGCAATTTTTATCCATAAGCTTGAAGAGGTATATGAAACTGCGTGGCTGTGTGTGTGTGTGTGTGTGTGTGTGAGAGAGAGAGAGAGAGAGAGAGAGAGAAACAAGACCTGGAGTCCTTGGGGAGTTTTGAGGGGAGAAGTCCTTGCCAATACAAGAGCTGTATGAGAGGGAAGGTGGCAAGTAGCTTAATGTACATTGTGAAGTGCTGGCTCTGTTATTTGGTGTGTACATGGGATCATTAGTCTTCCTATAAAACTATGTAACGTCTCTGTTTTTATCAAGAAATTTTATATGTTCTTAAACTTTTAATGTGCGTTAACAATAACTGTGTGACTTTCTCATGTCTTTCACTTCTATTATTTTAGTACATTACTACATGTGTGTAGTACATACTTTACATTCCTTATGGAAACGTAAAATAATACTTACATGGCACATTTTTCAACTTTTAAATTTATTTGCATGGTTTCCTTTGAGGAATGTTATTTGTAGACAGCATATAATTGGATTATGGTGTGCTTTGTTTGTAGGTATTTTTATTGTTTTTTTTTCTTTGCTGTACCAATCTTGTAATTGGTGTTTTGAGACCATTACATTGAATGAATAATTGAATTGTTTGAGATTTACTCTCCTCTTTTCCTATGTCTTTTCTACTGGTTACTACTTCTCTTCCTCCTGTTCTTTCTTATGTTCTATTTGCACAGTTTTAAAAATGTTTTTAGAATTCTGTTTACTTAGTTTACAGTGGTTACTATAAGGGTGAATCTACCACCACCTATGGGCATTCACATCTTACCACAAGTCAAATGTAGGAAACATACCTCTGTTTTTGTCCCTATACTTGCTCCACCTTTAAAATATAACACCTCTTACAATCATAGTGCTTCTATTTGTACTTTTCAAAACTGCATGATGGTGCAGAAGCAATACATATTTAATCATGGTTATCCTTTGAATTTTTGTATTTTCCCATAATAATATGAGATATGATACTTCCTTGATTCTGGCTGAGAGATGCAGCTCTTTCAGCAACGTGATCAGGAGGGTAAAAAGTTGCTGTTCTACAATACATTATGATGCTAAGTTATGATGTTCAGGTCTATTAAGTGAATTTTTGACTCATGATATTTTCAACTTATGATGAGTTTATTGAGCCATAAATTCAAGGAACATCTATAGTCACACACTTATATACACTTAGCACCATATTGGACGCTTTTGTGTTTTGCTTTCAACTATAAAATATGATTCATGAAACTCATATGAATGAGGATTATCTATTATATTTACTCTTTTTACTAATAACCTCATTTCTGAAGTGTCTACACTTCTGTTATTGTTTTCTTTACGTTCATAGAACTTTCTTTAACCATATTTTAAGGATACATTTCTTAGTGGTGAATTCTCTTAGTGTGAGAATAGTTTTATTTTCCCTTCATTCCAAAAGAATGTTATCAGTTGATATAGCCATCCCTAAAATATCTATACCGTAATCCCCTGAATATGTGTATATATTAAATTATATGGGAAAAGGGGAATTAAAGTTTCAAATGAAATTCAAATTGTTAATTGGCTGACCTTATTTTAGGAAGATTGGTCAGAATTGTGGAGTGCATCTGATAAAACCCCTTAAAAGTAGAAGAGGAAAGCAGAAGAAGGAGAGCTAGAGAGATGATAACCTAAGGAGAATCTGGTCTAATACTTTTGGCATTGGGGATGTAGGAAGAAGGGCCACAAGCTAATGGAGGTGTTCAGATTGGAGAAGCTGGAAAAGTACTTTTCCTTTGATCCTCACAGATCTGCCAAAACCTTGCTTTTAGTTGGCCCAGGGAGGGTTGTTTTGTACTTCTGAGTGATATAATTAAAAATAATACATTTGTGTTTCTGTTTTAAACTATTAAACTTGTGGAAGCTCATTACAGTAACATAGAAAACCATGGGTCATCAATAATTATTTCCTTGGACAATAAGCAAACCTCAAAAAATTTACTAGTACTAGAGCCACACCGAGTATGCTCTTCATCCACAATGGGATCAAACTAGAAATCAATAACAGAAAGATAACAGAAAAGTATCTACATATATGACACATAATCTCCAGCTCAAAGAGGAACTCTCAAAGAAAACAAAAATGATACACAGAGTTCAATGATAGCTACAATACAACAGCTAAACTAAGGCAAAGAGATAAATTTATAACACTAAATCCTTCCAATAAAAAGTAAATGTCTTAGTCACTTTCCTTAACAAAATACTGGATACCCACAAGATAAAGGAGGAAAGGTTTTTCTTCAGCTCACAGTCTATACAGGTTTCAGTACATTGTTGGTTGGCTCCAATGCAGGACGGCATGGCAGAGGGACAGGGCAGGGGAAAAGTGGCTCACCTCATGGTTGCCAAGAAGTAGAGAGTGACGGGAAGAGTATGTCCTTCCAGGCCATGCCCCCAGTGAACACCTTTCCTGACCAGACCCCATCTCCCAACACCAAACCAACTGTTAACAACCCCATAATCCTATCACATTCCACAAGCCCCTGCTCTGAGGCAGCAAGGCTTTGGGAGATATCCAGTTAAAAACATAACAGGAAAAGATACTCAGTTCAAAACTATAAACTCCTAACTCATGAACTAGAAAAATAAGAGAAACTAAATCCTATCTAATACATAGACAAGAACAGGAGAAATAAATAATATTGAAAATATATAGAAAAATCAATGAAACAAAAAGCAGATGCTTTTAAAGCATAGATAAAATGACAAATCACTAAAAACACATACGATAAAAAGAAAGAAAGCTCAAAATGTCAATACCAAGAATTATAAATGAAATTCCACTACAGACCCTGAAGATATCAAGAGGATGTGATGAGAATACTACAAATAACTTTAAACATGCAATTTGCCCACTCAGAAGAAATGGGCCAGTTCTTTGCAAACTAAAAACCACTAAAATTCAATCTAAATGAGACAGTTATATAAATAACCCTATAACCACTAAGGAAATAGATTTCAATCAGAAATCTCCTGAAAATGAACTCCCCAAGCCTAAATTGTTAGCAGGAAAATTCTACCAAATATCTAAAAGGAATTAACTCAACAGGTACACAGTCTCCTTTAGGACAATGTAGAGGAAGAAGCACTTACCAACTTACTTTATGAAATTAGCTACATGATACCAAATCAGAAAAGGAGTACAGAAAGAAAGGAAGGAGGGAGGGGAAGAAGGCGGCAAATAAAACTGTACTCTCATAGGGCAATATTTCTAACAAATATAGAAATAAAATTCCTCAAGAGTATATTAGAAAATTGAATTCAACAGCATAAATATTACTTTTATAGTAATAAAAATAAGTCACTATAACCAAACTGATTTTTTCTAGATATGTGATCTTGTTCAACTTTTGCAAAATCAATCAGTATAATCCACCATATGAACAAGTTTAAGAAAATGACCCATAGCGTCATATCACCTGATGCAGAAATTCCGCTGATGACAAAATCCAATGACTTTCATGATAAAATGTTTAGCCAACTAGAAATAGAGGACTTCCTTTACTTCTCACACAAATCCCCATATCTCATGACCAGCAATGATATTCAGAAGCCCTCTTGTATTTTGAATCTCTGAATTTCCCTTCTATTGCCTCTTTCCTACTTTCTCTTTTGATGCATCCCTGTGATCTTCTTGGGCCTTCCTTTCCCTGTATCATGGGATTACAGTCAGCCCAAGTAGTTAATGTAGGATAACCATCACATTTTAAGGCCACCTGATCAGTAACTTTAATTACAACTGCAAAGTCCCTTTACAGCAGTATCTAGATTAGTAGTTCATTGAATAACCTGATGATAGGAATCTTGGGGCATGTATATAGATATCTGCCTACAACAGAAAACAACTTCAGGCACATTTCTGTAGGACAGGAATAAGGAGCCTCAGTGATTGAATTCTACTTCAATCACTTCCCTTTCTCTTCTTTTCCTACGTTAACTTAGTATTTATTGAATGAGTGATATATACTCAGACTGTGACATATGAAATGGACAAAAAGATGAATAAGAAACACTCTTCTCCCCTTATGGTTTGGTAATCTTGTGGGTAGTAAGAAATAAACATGCATGGCAATTACAAATAGAAAGTCAAGATGCTAAGAGAAGAGTGCACTGCAAAGGGTGAGTTACAAGGTGCTGTAAGAGCAAGGAGGAGGCACCTGAAACAGATTTATGAAGAGCAAAGTTTACAACTTACGTCTATCCAAAGCCAAGGAAACTCAGAGTTCCCACAATGGATTCAGACCTAAGAGTACACGTGAGAAGTGGTGGGCAAGTGTAGAGGCATTGAGGCTGGGTGTGTGAGGACAGGCTGATCATCACAGAATCTCCAAATACTTGAAGTATAAAGCTCTGTAAAACAGTCTTCAGTGGCAGGTTGGGAACGGCACTATATATTCCAATTTCTAGTCTTTGCTATGCTTGTTACTTTTAGATAGTTTTACTTCTCGTTTTCTAATATTGTATTAGGTCATGATAGCCACACATAATGAACACATTAATCATGAGGAGGTGGTACATATACATATCACATTTTAATTCTTTTTTATTTCCTCTTCCTCTCTCTTCCTCCCCATCTCCCTCCTCCTCACGTACTTTTCCGTTTCTTATTTTAAATATTTACATTTGTGTTTAATAAGCTATAACTTTCAACATTATGTTGAGAAATAATCTAGCAAGGTTTGCTGAAAATAGCTTCCTTCATTCTTTCTTTTCTCTCTCTCTCTCTCTCTCTCTCTCTCTCTCTCTCTCTCTCTCTCTCTCTCTCTCTTATTCCCTCTCCCCTTCCTTCCTTCCTTGAAACCAAAAGGGGAAGTCATACGTTGGTGTCTTAGTTACCTTTCTCATGACTTAGAAAAAATACCTGACATTCAATGTTAAAAGAGGAAAGGTTTATTTAGCTCAGAGTTTGTAGAAGTTTCAGTCCACAATCAGCTGGCTCCAAGGCAGAGGAGCAACCATACACAGTGGTGAAAGAAGGCAAAAGCAGTGAGGGAGAGGAAATAAGCTTCTTTCTATCCCTTATGTTGTATCCAGTCTACCAGGATTAGGGTGATGCCAGTCCAATCACTGGACTATCCAGCACCCACCCATCCTTAGTTCTAGCACTCTTAATCCCAGAACTACACTACAAATCAATCACACACTCTAGATATAGCCACTGCATAAAAACCCTATGACTGCATTAGGCTTTGGGGGGACATCTAGACACAAACCATAACAGGTAAAGGTTTTACAAAAAAGTAATTTTCTGGTGACCTCTGGGCACATATATGAGTTTCCATCATCTGCAGGGACTTCTGTAAGTCCTAATTTTACACACTTCTCACTATTGGGGTTTTATTTTTCTCTAAAAATAAAAAAGTCATTAAATGTTCGATTCCCTATTTATTTTTCATCTCCCATAGGAAGGACAACTTAGGGTGAGGAAACATCATTGTTGTGCTAAGTGAAAGTCTCCTGAAGAAGACATAGGTATAACTAGTATGATAGTGACCATCCTGTGACAAAATAAGTTTTTGATGAAAAATACAGGTCATGAAAATGAAATCCAGGCTAGCAATGAACAATGTGGCACAAACACAATAAAGATAGTTTTAAGGAAAATGTTTGCCAGGATTTCTTCCAAAATGATATAAGGTTCTTTACACTTCAAAGGGCAAAATGAGACAAAGTTAGAATGCAAACAAACATAAGACTCAGTTCAACATGGGTTCTAGCAAGCCTTTCCTCACCTTATTTTCTCTGTGCTCTTACAGATGAATTAGATGTCTCTTTTCTCTTCCTGTAAGTCTGCGTACAGCCATCTATCAGGGCATGTGTCTTCCAATAGTTTAAATGGACTTCAGCTTCAGGGGACATGATCTGTTTTGTTTCAGATCTACAAACCTTGCTCAGTGCTTGGCATAGAGTAAGTACTTAATAAATACTGTAGCTTCAGATAGTTTTAAGTGGGCACAAACATAGCCTCACTGTTTCTCTGCAATGAACTAATAAAAGGAACCATAGTAAATGTCTTAGTCCTAATCCACTCAAGCTTCTAAAACAAAATACAGTAGACTGGCAGCTTATAAAAAATAGAAATTTATTTCCTACAGATCTAGAATCTGGAAAATCCAAAATCAAGCTGCTAGGTTTGGTGTCTGGAAAGAGCCCACTTCTTGGTTTATAAGTAGATGATCATTTTTTTTAAAAGCAAAACAATAAAAACAATGAGACAAAATTTCACAACAAGATAGTGAAAGAGTAATGCTGCAATTTTACATGGCAAAAGAGACGGGAGATTTCTGGGGACTCTTTTCATAAGATTATTAATCTCATGAGATCTTCACCCTCATGTCCAAATAACTTCTGAAAGTTTTCCATCTCCAATTCTTATCACACTGAAAGTTAAGTTTCAAAATATAAATTGGGGGAGGGGGTGCAACATCCAGTGTGTAACTGTAAACTATGCAGTTATAGTTTTTATTTTTGTCCTTACTTGATCTCTCAGAACTAGACACACAGGAATTCACCCCTTTCTTTTTGAAACAGTCCTCTCTCAATTTCTTTGACAACATAGTCTCTGCTTTTCTCCTACCTTACAGATAACTCATTTTCAGCGCATTTGTTATTCTTTATCCCCACCTAAAAACTGAAATTCCTCTCAACTCTTAAGTTGCATTCTTCTCTTTCTCTAAACTTCATGTACAAATCATGACATTTATTCCTATGAGTTTAAACGCTGGTAATGTTCAAATATCTCAAAACTACATGTATAGTCCATATTTATGTTTTGAACTTTAAGTATGTCATTTTCTACCAATATGTTTAATTTAGTAATTAATGCAAAGCTAACATTGAACATTTATCATGGAAGTCCTTATTTCCTCTCATCCTCTCAAGTCTTTCTTTCCTTTTACCATTCCTCAATAATGGCAACTTTGAGAATGTTCCCCACTGTCTTCCAATTACAAGTGTAACTGAACTTCATCTAGTAAGTTTGATAACTAATCATATATTTTTGCCTAGGCTATAGTTTCTGTGGATTGCTCCTAGGAAATGATTGAGTGGAGCAGGAATATTAAGGCAGGAACATTCATGGGGGATGTAGAGCTCATCTGACAGCTGACTTTGGCTTAAGGACTTTGATGATCTTGAAAGACCTTCCCTAGACTGTATTGTGTGATGAATTTCTTCCCAAACTTTCTTTCATCCCTTTCTCCTCTATTCCAGGAAATATCTACATGATCCCATGCTTCTCTCGGCCTTTCTTGGATCCATTTTCATTTCCTTTCAGAATTTTCCCCTAGTAATATCGATACTTTTAAATGTAATCTTCAAGTCATCTTTTTAAAGATGCAGGTGAATACAAGTGACACCAGAAATAATGTGATCTGAGAAAACAGACAATAAAGATAAAGATTTGTTTATGGCTCATTCACTGCTCATTGGTATGAAGGGAGGCCTTGGCTGGTGGGTTAGGCATTGGTAGTCCCTGGTACAAGTTGACCGATTAAATGTTAAAGTTTTCTTAGGAGGTGATCTGGGAAAGAATCTCAAAGGGAGAAAATCTTGTGCTCACAGTAATGACACATGAATTTGAAGAATATGAGGAGTACAATGCTAGCCAATATTGCAGATTTGGCTACTTAATATTAAATATTTTCAACTGACCACAAAAAAGCTGAGAAATTGGAAACTGAGTGCTATAAACGAATAGTAAACCTTAGCACGAGAGCCAAGGCCTCTTTGGTAGTTGGAAGCATATGAAGTTGCCCTCATGATCCCTAGGGAAAAGACAGAAATAGCTGAACAGAATGTTGAAGATCATAATGTGAGAATCCCAGAGATCCAGTGGTATCTCAATATCTAGCAAAGTAAGGCCAGTTATGAAAAGTCAAAGCTATTAAGTCCTAATATAGCAGAAGGGGATATAATCTGAATGGATATCCCTCATGATATTGATTATACAAGCAGTTGTCTTCTCAGATCTCTGTGCTTGAAAAAATGACTCATCCTTCCCTGGAAATATGTAGTATCTCTGCCGTCCTACATGATTTACAAACAACAGGTACCTCCCTAAGGATCTGTCCTACCTTTTCTCTTGGCTGCCTCTGACAGAATTAGGTCTAATCCTAGTGAAACCTAACTTGGGATGCATTAAGCCTACAAGGAAGCAAAAATATCCCACAGGTAGTCATAATTATATGCTAAATATTGTAAGGATCCAGGATGATGCCCTCGGGATTGGATTTGGGGATTTGGAAGATATTTGAACAAGGAGGCAATAATGCAAGACTGGACAGACAAGAATTCATGAGCTCAGAGATACTTTTAGAGATGTAGCATTTCATGCGCTATCAGTTTCCCCAGAAGATAGAGCAAACTTGTACTGGACTTGGCTCTTAAAAGCCAGGAAAAAGCTTTGATCAAAACTCAATGAAGTGGAAATTATTGATTAACTCTAGAGAACAATACAGGATGAAAAGAGACTCAGAGGACTAAGGATGCGAATTTTCAAGATCCCACTGTCTTAGTCTCTCTGTGCTGCTATAATAAAACACTACACATTGAGTATCACTAAAAAGTTCGGTGGTTGTTTTCTTCTTCAGACCAGGGCTGATAGTAGGAGAGGCAGTCATGGGCTTGGGTTTATTGATATGCATAGGTTAATGAGGACTCAAAATATCAGAGACCAGGCATCAGCACTCAAGTGCCTGCATATATGATGTAACAATTTTCAAATGGCTAGAAAGATTTAAGGGGAAATTAAGCGGGCTTGATTTACACACAGTTGTAGACATAGTGGAGCACAGTGTTTTTTGAGGCAGAGTAGACAAAAAACCAACAAAGGTGCTGTTAACATTACTAAACAAAAATGAACACAGGAGCAGGACAATGTGGGTGATTGACCTGATAAATTACATTTTCTTGCTTGGTTCCTAGACCTAGGTCAACTCTCAGAGCTATTATCTAGTGAATAAAGGAATAGTAATATCCCCAGGAAGAATGCCTCTTTCAAAAATTATTGCATATATATTCTGAAAGTCCCTCTCCCAACAGACTGAGGACCCTTGAAATAGATGACTATAGTGAACAAAGCAGAGGCATAAGACATTTCCAAGACTACTAGATAAACATGACATTGATGCACAAAAAGCTACAGTACTGTCACACCTTTTCCATCACTAGCACAGACTTAGCAGCCAGGTAATAAATGGAGTCCTGGATGATGGGTGACACTTTTTGGACTCACTAAGGCTACAGACACATACCATGGTCATTTCTCAGTTCCTCCATACACAACTTAATTAATACACTTGAATTTGGAGCAACCTCCTCATTGGGTCCCTGGTCTATGAAATGAGTTTTTTTACAAGGAAGAATCAGGCAGAAATTTCTCAAACTGATTGAAAAGATATCAAATCAATCAAAATATATAATAATTTATTGAAGTGTGGGAGGGTATATTGGAAGGCATTTAAAGTATAAAGAATGCAAGAGTAATGCTTCTAATTATATTTCTATTTCATTTTTCAAGCTGGGCTCATCTTCATGAATGACCACAGACTGCCATAGTATTATCCAAATAATAACATAGTGTCATTAGTAGAGCAAATGAATGAGCCCTCTGATATATTACGTGTTGCCATTGATTTGGTACATGTATTCTTTTCCATTCTAAATAGCAGAGAGAATCAGAAGTAATTTTCATTCACATGGGATGGACAAAAACATTGTATCATGGGTATATCAAAATAGTCTGAGGCAATTTGGATCACCAAGCTACTACACAGAACTTCATACTTATCCACTGTACTGATAACATCATGCCAAGTGGAAAGGACAGACAAGAAGTCACTACTAAGCTGGAGGTGTTCTCAAGACACATGTACTCCAGAAGGTGGGAAATAAACCCTGTAAACTTTCAGGGCCTTCCAATTGCAGTGTATTTTTTAGGTTTCTAATCATTAGGAGCATGTTGGGACTTTCCTTCCAAAGTAAAAGATGCATTTTTGCATGCATTTCCAATCCCTCATTAGAGGATAACACTGGGTCCAACAAACACATTCCTTACTTTCTTACTGTAAATTTTTACTTGAGCTTACTGGTAGCCAACTGCATGTCTCAGTACCTTTGTCTGAGGGATACGGGAAAGAATTTTTGTGTCTGCTCCCTTGGTACAACAAAAGACAAGGTATGTGCAAAAATGTGAATCTGTTTATATTTAATTTCCTGTTAACTACACCTTGAATAATATAATAAGGACCTCCTGTCAAAACAGCAAGACCTACAAAAAGGCCAGGAAAGCAAAACACATGTGCTTTCAGTATAAGCAATGCGTATATGGAACGTGCTATTTTCATGTGAGAATACTGCCTTAGTTGTGATCATGGAAGTAATGATTAGCTTTGTAAAGTGCTATTGGTATTTTCATTGTAGTTCATATAAGAGTCTATTTCTTTTGCTACTTTTCAGACTCTGTACACCAAAAACCAGTTGAATGTTGAAAATTTTGATGCTTTTTAATAAACAATAAATATTAAAAATGCAATACTTGATTTTTGTGATTTTTTTCCTGTTAAGCACTCATTTTTTAATATAATAAAATTCATAAAATTAAAATTAATAATTCATCAGTAGAAATGTTCTAAAGAATAAACACAAGTTTGACACACCCATGTTCATGAGACTTCTATGAAAAAATTTGTTAAGTTCTGTCTTAAAAATAAAAGGAAACACAACACCTGGTAGCAATCTTTGAATGTTACAGTTCTAGAATTTTGCACCTGGCAGTATTGTTCCACTGTGTACACTCACTGATATGGAAGTGTACTAGGACTGAGTGGGGGTCAAACAGGTAAAAGGCATTGGAGTAAGTCTAGGTCATCTAGACTTAATGCAGTCATCTCTGTCGCTTGGTTCATGTAATTAAATAAACCCTATATTACTGGAAATATCACTATTAGGAAAGACAATAATGTTTCAAAGGGATAGTCACAAAATAAGCCCTTGGGATTTTGAATCAAAGCTGTGCCATTCATAGCAGAGAAATACATACCTTTAAGAAATAACTCAGAGTATTACTGGGCCCTGGTAGAGACACAACACTTTACCACTGGTAATTATATATATATATATATATATATATATATATATATATACATAAAATTATATAATATATAATATATGTGATTTTATATATATATATTCAAAATTGTTCCTTATCAGTTGGATTCTCTTAGGCCCAGTAAGTTATACAGTAAGACCTGCCAGCCAGAAAATTGCTATAACATGGAAATTATAACTAAATTGAACCAAAGCATGAGCAGAGGCCAAAACCAGAATGCAGAAGTGTGTATCCTGAATTCTTGTTATTCAAAAGAGTTGCATCAGTGTCCCTTCCTTAGCTTTTACTCATTGATGAGGGGGCTTCTATACTACTGAGTGAAACAAGATGAAAACCCTTCGGCTAGATTTATGTATGAATCGAAGTGCTAGATCAATGCAAGGCCTTGTAACCTAGAGGAGAGAAGCCTTAATGATAAGAAACACAGGATGTGCGCTTGGTTTTCTACTTTGTGTAGCGGGAAAAATGACCTTGTTATGGTTTATGTCTGCATATTCCCTCAAATCCTCACATAGTCATGGGGTATGGGATTTTTGAGAAGTAGCTGAGCCTAGAGTTTGATTGTTTCCTGATCTGATGCTGGGGTTAATAGTCTGAGTGCTGCACCCACTCTAGGACAGAAAGAGGCTCCCCCCCCCATTACTTTTACCATCTTCCACTGTCTGGTCAGAGCGTAGAAGACCATGAAGCTGATAGAAATACTGCTGGTGAAGACCAGGCTAGGGAAGATTCTCCTGGAAAGGAGGGCTGCATTGGCTGTTGGACTCCAGATGATGTGTATTATGGCTTGGCAAAAAGTTCGTCTGTATTTTGCTCATGTCAGAGACTTTTCCTGAGATTGAGATTAAGGACAGCAGACTAATTAGTCTGGCAGAAGAAATTTCAAGGAAGTCTAATGTTAAGGCTGTGGCATGACTGCTGTTGGAGGCTTTTAGCCAGATCTACGCTGAGAATTGAGAGGAAAGATACAAGAGGAATTATTTAAAATATTTTGAGTTTCCTCAGAAAGGATGCTGCAGTAAACTGGGAACTGCAAAGATAGACCTGAGATCTTGATTTCTGAGAATGAGCAGGAGAATACAATATGTGGCCTGAGGGCACCACAAGAAGCAACAGGACTCCACCCTTTTCAGCCTCAACAATGCAAAAATGAAAGACTTTGCTTACCCATAGCACCATGTTTCAAAATGGCTGAGGTTGCACCATGTTCTGGAATGGTGGTGGCATAGAGAATTTCTTCCTTGGAATTGGGTTCAGAATGCTCAGCACCACAGGCACTCGACCCCTACATCCAAGAAAAGGAAAAGCCTACCTACTACTCCAGACCTTGGCATCATCTACCAGGCATTGGTTTTAGATGCATGCAGAATGCCAGAGTTGTGGGGTTAGAAAGGATTGCACCCAGATTCAGAAGGTCTAAAAGGCCAGGAAGTGCCCTGAGAGGGCAATGTGTGAAGCTGTGAGTGTGAAGCCAAAGCAGCAGTGGAGATCCCAAAAGTTTGGAGAAGATAGGAACATGGATCCTCTAAGGAAAGCTTCAAGGAGGGAGCAAAGCAGGCCCAAGAGAGAAGCTGTGGGGGCTACTACCACTGGAAGTGCCATACGTGTGGAGCTACCCAAGCCCTTTGGAGTTCGCATCTTGCTCCAGATTACCTGAGATGCTACACATGGAACTACAAGACAATGTTTACCTACTGGATTTTGGACTTGCTTTGGTCCCAATGCTTTGTATACGTCTGTTTGTACCTTTCAGAATGGAAATGTCTACTTTGTGCCATTGAGTGTTGGAAGTGTTTGACTTTCTTTTCATTCTTAGAGGGGTTCACAGGTAAGAGTTTGCCTTAAATCTCAGCGGAAACATGAGACTTAGACTGAAGCAAGTCTTAAACTGCTAGAACTTTGGCATCTCTTAGAGATGGACTAAATTGTTTTTGCATAAAGAAATGTACATGAGTCTGGTTGTGAGGCAGGAGCAGAATGTTATGGTTTGTGTCTGTATGTTCCTCCCACTGCTCACAAATGCTAATGCAGGCCCTAGGCACTGGACTTTTTCAGAGGTAGATGAATCTAGAGATTGTGATAGATTTGTGGTTTAATGCAGTTTTAAGGTTACTGGGATTAAGGGTGGGTAATTTCTGGATCAGTCCACTGATTGGATTGGCACTACTCTAATCCCACCAGTCTGGATAAGATAAAAAGGGACAGATAGAGGCTCGTTTCTCTCCTCCTTGCATGCTGCTTTTGCTGTCTTCTGCCATCATGAACAGTTCCCCCTCTGCCACACAACCCTGTTTTGGAGCCAGCTGATTACACACTGAAACCTCCATAAAATGTGAGCTACACAAACATTCCCTCCTTTAACTTTGGGTGTTGAGTATTTTGTTTCCTCAATGAAAGAAAATTAACTAAGACAGATTTAAAGAGAGAATATTCAGATTTATAGACTGTTATTGATAACCTGACGTTTTACTATAGGGTCTGAAAAGCCACGGTCTAAAAGATTGAAGAGAAAGGAATCTAAAGAAAAGGCATGTGGACATACATATGGGAGTGACATGGAATGTGAAAACATTTTGTTTGCAGGAGAGTATTCACCTCAGAGAAACACATCAAAGTCAAACCAAGTTGTTGCAATGACTTGTTCTCTTAACATTACTCAGCCTTTGTCATGAGTGATCCAGAAGTGGTATGATGGGCACAGAAACAGAGTGGCCATGGTGGCAGAGATTGAGGCCATATGTAGGACTGTCAGCATAAACTTCTATTAACCTAGTTCTCTCTCCTTCCCTTTCTCTCTCTCTCTCTCTCTCTCTCTCTCTCTAGGACCTAGAACCTGCTAGGCACTTGCCCTACCACTGAAGTACATCCCAGCCCTTTTCATTTTTAATATTTGGATGCAGGATATTTCTAACTTGCTTGGGCTGGCATCAAATTTGCAGTGCTGTGGGCTCAGTCTACTGAGCAGCTTGGATTATAGACAAGAGCCCCCATACCAGCTTGCTGTCTCTTAGTATAGTCCTTGTCAGCAACCCCGACAAACCCTAAATGTTCATTGTGACATCATTCCTCAAGTATACCAACTTCTCATGTAGTGGCAAGGTTGGGTGCTACCTTAGTCTATTTTGTGCTGCTTTGACAAAATGTCACACACTGCACAAATTATAAACATTAGACAATTGCTTTGACTCACAATTCTTGAGGCTAGGAAGTAGAAAATTAAAGGGCTGCACTGTATAAGGGCCTTCTTGCTGTATCATAACATGAAGGGAGGCGTTACATAACGAGAGAGAGCAAGAGAGGGTTGAATTCATTTTTTTTATTTTATGTTATTTTATTTATTTTTTTATTTTAAAAAAATAAAAGTACAAAAACATATTGACAAAC
>PVLD010021952.1:0-30339 GCA_004027595.1 Dinomys branickii
CCAGGAGTACAGTTATTATCACAGGGAAGATAACTGATTGAGTGGTAGGGCAACGGAGATGAGGGAGGAGAAAAAACGAACTGATCAAAAGGGCCATCATCTGTGTAACCTGAGTAACAAAGATGAAGGTAACATTATGTAGGACAGCATCCAGAGCTAATTCCCTTCTATGTTCTCTATAATTCTGTATTTCCTCAATAGTTTTTGTATTAACAGAAGTGAAGATAACTTTATATTATACAGCATCCAGTGCAAATTCCCTACTATCTTCTCTATAATTTGGTATTTCCTTTAATGTTTATGTGTTAACTAATGTGAAGATAACTATGTAATATAATATCCAGTGCTAATTCCCTACTATATTCTGTATAACTTTGTATTTTCTGTATTGTTTATGGCTTTTCTGGTTCATATGTCTCCACTCTTTTGTCTTTAAAATAAAATTAAAAAAAAAAAAGAAAATTCAGTCAATTGCCAAAAAATTTAGACATTAAGTAACGAAGTTCTTTTTATTGTGTTCACACCGAATTTTTGAAAACTATTTGGACTGTTCAATAGTGATTATTATATAGTATCCGTCAGTTGAAGTGGATTACATCCAGATAAAAATTAAACCGTGAACCAAATTTCTACAAATTAAAATCATGGTTTACTTAGCAATATAGTAGTACTCACTAAACCAAAAAAACTCTGCATTTAATATTTACTGTATTAGGCATCATCCATCCATTTGCTTTAAACCAAATCAACCCTCACTGACTCTAGAGACTTGTGGCTTTTATCTTAGTCAATAATACTTAGGTTTTAGCCTCAAAATTAATCACTAAAACCTGTTGCTGTGAAAGTGCTTACCAGAACCCTGAAAGAAAAAACAGACAGGTAGGGTTGGAGAGAATGGTATATATCACAATTACTATGTTCTGGAAAGGGATTTTTTTTTTTTCTGAACACAAAGTAAGTTTGCCTTGTGACTCAACACTTTATAACATACCCATAGGAAATGAAGCAAAATAATTCAAGCTATAATTTACTGAGATTCAAGTATGTGCTGGGCACACTGAGGCAAAGGTTTTACAACATCATTACATTTAATCAGTTCAAATTCATTTTTTTGGGTACCAGGAATCGAATTCAGGACCTTGTGCTTGGCAGGCAGGCTTACGCCACAGAGCTATATCCCTGACCCCAAATTCTTGAAGTAAACTAGGTGAACAGGAGAATGAAGCTTAGAAATGTTAAGTAAGGCCCTCATAAAGTTATGTGACAGTCAAGAAGCAAAGCTAAATGAAACACATTTGTACACAGATGTGCACAGATAATCACAAGGAGATTGGAGGATGAGCACGGTGAAGAGTACTTTTTCCTTCAGCTTTTGGTGGTGCTCGGGACTGCATCCAGGGCCCTGAGCGTGCTAGGCAAGCCGGCTACCACTGGGTTACACAGCCAGCTGTTTGGTTTTTTTTTTTTAACTACAAAGAAAGAATGGTATAGGAAGAGCTAGCTCCAGACTGGCTAAACTTACCTTAAATAAATCCATTTCTAAAAATCAGTGAATCAATGAATCAGTCCATTTCTGGCACCAAAAAAGGCATGGTGGCCTAGTACAAGTTTTATAAAACTAAATCAACCAAACAAGAAAAAAAATAAGCATGATATTTAAGAAATAATTCTCTCCTTCCAAACAACTATACTGTTTTTTCCTTTGCTTTCTTTTTAAAAAATATTCTTTCATCATTTTAGAAACATATATAAAATCAAGACCAGCCCAGGCTACAAAGTGAGCTCAAGGCCAGCCTGAACTGCATAGCGAGACCATCTCAAAAAGACAAAAAAAAAAGAGAGAGAGAGAGAAAGAAAGAGGTATTCAAATGATTCTTGATGAGGATATTTGTATCATTTATTTAGTTCTTCAAATGAGAAATTATAAGTACTAGGATATAATAAACATTGGTGGACATGTGGTCAAGAATTTAGATATACACCTACAGGAATAGGTATTTTACAGAGGGAAGGTCAAAGGCCACAGAACCTGTCATTTAGCCAGTCGTTATAGTCAAAATTAGTTATAAACAAAAAGCAGAGTGATGCTATAATATTTTATAGAAAAGGTTTGTCTAGAATATGGTTCAACCTTCAAATAATCAACGCTATTTAGCATTTTGGGTTCCAGGATCTATGTCAGAAAATAGATGAATATACCATTCTTTTATTCCTTCTTTGATCTGCTCAATTATGCTGCATGATGTTCTGGTATATTCGCTGCAAATATTTATAGCTCCTAAATAACTTGGGGGCCACAAATAATTCCATTACAGGTTTTTAGACTGTCTTGCCTTCTGCTGTCTTTGTAATGAAATATCAGAATAATACAGGTAGTCTATACAGCAGGTAGTCTATACAGGTAATCTATACAATCTACACAGAATTGTTACTTTAGGCTTCTACAAAAGAAAATTTAACAGTTCATCCTCCTAAGGAAAGTTTATGATAAAACTAACTCTATAAACACTAGGCTGTTCCATCAGAAACTATACTCACAGCAAATTCCATTTCCCCCACATAATTATTTCTATCGGAAGAATGCATGGGTACTCCCAAGTTCTATTTCCAATAGAAATAGCATTCTACCACGATTTTCATTCCAGCACTGACATGCTGAGGATCCTAGCAAGGACAATTAACATCTGTAAGTCTTAGGTTCCTTCCTTATTTGTAAAAGGACAAGACTATATTAGTTTGTCTCTCAGGACACTTCCTGAGCTAAAATTCTGATTTAGTTTACAGCTAAAATCCAAACTCACATGTGTCCTTCCAGGTTAGCCCTATGGTTTCCATCCCACAGCAAGGCAGTTTGCTGGGCTGAGTTTCCACACTTCTTTATTTGTAGTTCACTAGGATAATCATTAGGATATAATTATTGTTTACCCAGACAGACTATACCTTATTTCTGAGGTGAGACGTCTTACTGATCGCTGTGTATCTGTCGTCTCATAGAGCTGTAACATTCTTTCCCCGCCTTCGTTCCTCCTGTAAATCACGGTCATGAACTGTATTGTGCTGTGCTCATTGTTAACAGATTTAATTGTTCAAGCGAAAAAGTGATGTCCTAAGGGCTGAGACTGACTCAGAGCTAGAAAAGACTGAAACACTTGAATGGATGGAAAGAAAAAAAAAAGTTTAAGGAAGGTTAACAACAACAACAATAAAAAAGAACAAAATTTTAATCAGGTGTTGTAAGAGCGAGGTTAGATAAGGCCAGGGGAGAAAAGCAGGAAAGATGTATGTTTTTGGCCGGCAAGTGTTTACTTTGCAAGTTCCAAAACAAAATTTCATGTACTGCTGGTCTGTTCTTCAATATTTATTTTCTTTGTTCATGAACATCCCTGGTGATGAAGAACAAAAGGGAGTGCAGGGGGCTGGCACTCAGGCAGAAAGGCAGAGCAAGGCAGGAAGCCCGTGATGGGAACAGGGATGCAAAGCCCCAGGGGACCCTTTGTGTTCAAGACAACAAATCACAACACCCTCCCCTGTATGAATAAATGACAGCACATTTGTTTGGAGGACCTTGATTTGCCTGCTCTGGTGTTTCTTATAAAGCACCACTTGAATGAAGACGACTGCGGTACACGGTACAGATTCAGAGGGCTGGGCTCCACCCACACCTACTTGCTTTTCACCCTGCAGACTGTAAAAAAGAGCTGCTGACACGCTGGAACTCAATGAACAGGAAAAACAAAGTAAATACAGCTCGGAAGCCCTTGCCAGTGAGGCTGAGCTGAGATGACTCAGCAGGTTAGAGCTGTGACCCTCACCTTCTGGACTTCTTACCGTAGGTCTCACCCAGGGCCTCCTACAGGCGTCCGCACACTGACTGGCCTTACCCCACGGCCCATCTGAGGACCGTATGGAGGGGTTATCACAACGAGACAAAACACACACGTGGCGCGCGCGCGCGCGCGCGCGCACACACACACACACACACACACACACACACACACAGGTGTCTGGAAGGTCAGCCCCAGGTTCTAGGTGACAATAAGCTCCTAACGGACAGGCACTGTGGGCAAGCACACACCTGGCCAATCATGATCTATTTTGAATTCTGTAGAACCTTGTTCTTTGGACAGGGCAGAGAGGTTGGGGAAAATAAAAAACACAGTCAGGGTGGGGTGGGACTGTGGGTTCTGTGGGCAAAGAACTACAGATCACCCTCCAAAGCTAAGCTGCCAGCAACGGTAACAGTACTGAGCTTCCGTGGTGATGATGCGCTTTGCTCTGTCCTGCTCCTCAGCAGCTGCAGTGTGCTTGCTTCTGCTCAAGCTGAATGTTGCCCTGCAGTGTGGTCTGCCTGTATTTAGGGGAAAGTTCTCCCGTACAGCAGTGTGGTGCTCACTACCGCGTCTGACAGGCAGCGTTGTCGAGCATCTCATGAAGCACTGATGGAGTCCCGTTTTAGCCAAACAAGGGCTGGTTAAACAGCGCTTCAGGTGTTGGAGGGGGGCCAGAAGTGAAAAGTGACAGGTAATAGTTAAAACACCAGACAGTACCGTGGTTGCTGCATAAAAAGCACCCACTGCACACTCACAGCCCTGGCTGAATCTGTAAAGAAAAGCAAACTGAGCTTTGATCATGGCTGTCTTCCACAATCGACACCTGTCTTCCCTCCCCAAGGGAGGTGACCAGGGCCCAGGTCTCCTCTACCTTAGCAGGTGTTAAGGCCAGAGGGTAACTGCTTCCTCCTGCTGCGGTATCTGGAAGGAACCCCCTTGGCCTGCCTCTCCACCCCTAAGTCCTCTTTCTTCCTATTTCCTCTTTGAGGTCAGCCGGCCTGGCCTGCAGACGTGAGGAATTCTGCCTCTCCTCCGAGTGGCAGAGAGCCTTTCCCTGAGGGCTGCCAGCTGCTGTTGTCCTGCTGCACCAGGGAAAGGGTGAGTTAGTATTTCTCACACGGGTAAAATGTGAGGAGGCCCATCTGGTTGCAAACCCAAAGCCACACTCTCCAAAAGGCATTATCGATACTAACGACAGCATTTTGCTACCTACTGCCTTGAAGATATATAAGCAACAATGTGGTAAGGAGGAAACAAACAAAAACTCCATTTGGTCTTGTTTGTGAATGAATAGTAGACCATATCTACCAAATTCTTGTGACAAAGTCCAAAGCATGATACTCAAATTTCTGTATGAATTCTTTGGGGGAAACAATGTAATATATTTGAAAGAGAAACAGTTTCACCCAGAATATTACTGATGACTTGGCACACAGAAATGGATTTTTGACCCATGCAGAGCAATGACCTCCTGTAAAGTTTCTCCTCAGTATTTGCCAAATACAGGTAAAAACTGAGGATGATATATGGTTCCTTTACACACGCTGAGATACTACAAGTTGAAGGGCACCATGACATTTCTTCTTCACATGTTACAACCAAAAATTTTAAACTATCATTCCTGTAGAAAGTCACTAAAAACCCTCAAATGAAGTTTTTCATATAAAAATTTGCTTGCAGTCAAATAAGGCACTTGGTAAAAATCACAACAGCAAGGCTACCTTAACATTTATACAGTGACTTAACGTGTCAGCATTTTTATTCATCCTACAATTGCAGAAAAATACTGCAAAATGAGTGTCATTGTCTATACCTCATTAGGGGAAGAGACCATGTCTACAATGTTCAACTTCTAGCCCGAGATGATCAGCTAACTAACAACTGATAATCAAAGTGACCCAAGACCCAAACCTAGGTCTTCTAAAACTAAAACTTATGTACTATTCTTTAAATCATGATTTTGGAATGAGGATGCTCAACCACTCTGGTCCTGAGCCCTGTACACTTCAAGTGGAAAGCAGAGCCCTAGGTAGAGCACACCAGCAAGAAGGAAATGAAACACACCCTGAGCAGACAAAGGAACTGGACTCAGTGAGTTCAGATCCCTCAACTCTTCTTTTGGATTTCTGCAGAGTCATTTTAAGGAAGAAAAGTGACTGAGGTCATTTCATTACTTCCTTCCTTTCTTTCCCCTGGCTTGACCCGGAAAAGGCACAGCCAGGAACTTGACCAATGGGTAACTGGTATTTCTAAAACGGTTTGCCATCTGTTAAACTACAAGATGCCTCGTTAACTCTCCAAAGAACCAGCATGTGCAACTTTCTTGAATTTACCAGCAGTCAGATGGTTACTTATAGCTGCTACCCACACTGCTCCTGACCTAGCGCTCTTGAGGGAACAGGAATAAGGGGTAATTGCTGATGGCTTTGCAGCAGTACTGGAAGGTGGGGCAGCAGAGCCTTTCAGGAGGCTCAGAAAGGGTCTCTGCAATTAGCTTACCAGCCAGCAATCCTGCCCCATGCTCTTTAGCTCCTCGGGCTTCAGCTTTTCCTAGTGTGTCCTTAGAGTCACAGCAACAGGTTCACATCTTGAGTGGCAGAGCTTGGGCAGTCGAGAGCCAAATAAGGAATTCAGTGATGATAATAATTATTTACCAGGGCAAGAACAGTTAGTAAAAGGAGCCTTCCAAGCTACTAGAGTCAGGAAATAAAATAGCACATGGACATAAAATGACATGGGATCCTGACTTAAGAAAATCTTAACAGCATACTTATGATTTGGAAGAAATCAATTCAGTCAGAAATAACTGTGAAGTTTCTGGGCTTAACTCAAGATACCCCATTAGTCTTAGGAACTCCATTTAAGAGAAATGGACTGAAATGTTCCTAAGCGATTTCTCCTTATCAGTCATAGTTGTATAGTAACTACTACAGTTACAAACATCAGCAAACACCTCAGAAAGTAAAATGTGGCAAAGCAGGAGCAGAAATAATGCTCAGCTTCCTGAAGGAAATCCTCCAGCTTAAGCCAACCAACTGCACTGGGGTCCTAAAATGACTCGTTCTAGGGCACAAGCCTGTGCTTGCTTGCAGAGGGCAGATAAAATACCTGAGGCCTCCTTTCTGCTAGTCCTGCCATCTCATCAGTGAGAACAGTGTCATCTGACTAGAAATTACATGTGGCAATGTGACGCGATGACCCTCACTGAAAAGGCATTCATAACAGACAACTTTTATTTTGGCTAACTACTGGGGTGAGAAAAGATGAAGAGAATTAAGAAGACAGTATCACAGAGAAGAAATGTTAGTATTTTTGAGGGGAAGCATTTCTGACATTTCTTCATGCTAACCATTTAAACAACTTCCATCACGATGGAAAGAAACTCAAAATCAGTCTTTTGTCCACTTAAAGAATGCTACTAGTTTCTCCATGCAACACCTACCTCTTCTCTGATCTTATACTATAGCAGAATGCTTACAAGGAGGGGCTCAGAACCACATTATCTGGTGTTAGGAGTCCCTGCCATTTATGAGCTATGTGGCTTCAGGTGGGTCACTTAATATCGTCTGTCTGTTACCTTAAGGTGAGACACCGGCATTCCCCTGAGTGGTTGTGGTGACTCCATACCTGTACGTGTTTGTTTTGGCACTTGGCATTTAATACATTTAACTTGGATGATAATTACACAGGCTCATGCAGACTATAAAAACAAGGAACTGGTAGTTATCTGGGACCTATGTAAAAGCCATATGCTCCCTCGAGTGGCAACTACACACACAGAGCCCATTAGAAAAAAGTCCTCTTCTTCTGTGGGCACAGGGGATTCAACTCAAGTCATTTTTTTCAGTTGCTGTAGCAGTTTATCAAAAAGGTGAGGCTCCAAGGACCACAGCCAGGCCAGGAGACAGAATGCCTGAGTCTGGGAGAAACTGGTTTGAGGTTGTTCTGACAATGAGCAGCCGCAAACAGTTCACAATCATGGGATCCTGAGCTTGGAAATAAAGTAACTGGCCATTCAGGTATGCACATTTCATTAATATGGCCAAACTTTCCAACACTTTCCCTTCATGGTCCCTTTTGCAGAAGTATCTTCCTGAAATTCCTCTGCCTCTTAATTTCCATCATAACTTCAAATGTTTAGGGCCATTTCTAGCATTTAACTGTTGTGAAGAAAACCCAGATCTCAAGTCAACTATAAATCCTGGGAAAGGTCAAATGTGCCTTGTACTCATGGTCACTTCTCTTTTTGCCTCTGCCCCAGGACCTCACCGCCCAAGATGGAAGTGCTCACGGAAAGCGCAGAACGAAGTGCACAGCCACGTGACACGATGTACAGTGTGAGCCACACCATAGAGACATATGTGGCTGTGCTGCCTTGTCCCTTTGGTGAAAGGATCAAGTCAGAGAAGTAGGCAAGGAGGAAGAAACGAAGACATTGAAGTTCCCAAGGGCTCAAAAGATCACAAACTGAAACGAAATGAAAACAGTAAGGCACAAAATAAGCATAAGGAGGTCCAAAATAGGCCTGGGTTTTTTCCTGGTGATGACTACTTTGAGTAGAGAATGAGTATCAAACGCTTTGTTTACAGTGACTATCAAACTCTCTGAAAAGCACATTCTAGTGGTAGTGCTGCCTTCCAGGTGCTCTAAACACACGTTTGGTCAGTCTATCTGATGACTGAGCCCTGGCTGGCACCAGGAAGGATTCTCTCCAGATCCGCGCAGGCGCACGTGGAAGAATGGGGTCTGGCAGGGGAAGGGAAGAGGGAAGGAGACGGTGGGAGTGGAAGCGTGGGGCAGTGATGAGGGCAGTTGGGGATAAGGAATCACGCAGTTACACTAACGTTACCAAGCTGGATTCCTGCCTGTTGGGGACCACTACACAGTGGCTCTGAGCAGGATGTAATATTAACCAATTGGCTTTCCGTGTTTACTTGTGAGTTGTCTGAAGCTCAAGCAACTTTCTGACAAGGTAAGACCTCCGCTGAGGGCGTCTGGCTCCAACCAATCAGCCACAGGAGACTTGCAGCTGCAGGCTCCACACTCCTACAACAAACACCGACCTAGGATAAGGCGGTTCTCCTGATTGACGTAATTTACTACTTGGGAAAGGCTCCCAAGGTCCTGCAAGATTCCTGCATTTTTCCTGAGTCTCCTCTTCCTTTGTTTGAAAACTAAATAAATATGGGCCACCCAGAGAAGTGTTCGGCTAATTCAGAGAATATTGAAGCTGTGAACAGTTAGTGCCTCCTGGAGCCCTAAAATCATTTCCAGTGTCTCATCATTTACTTAAGCCTTTGGCCATCCACTCTCTTGAGAGATTGCAGGCCTCACCAGCCTGCAGTAACTTAGGGTGATTTAACTCACTTTTCGATACCTGCCAGCTTAAATCTAGACAGAGCTTGGAAATGACGTGACTCCAGTCTTCTCCGTTTACAGGCCAGAAACTGCACCCTAGTGATGGTGACTGGGCTGCCAGTCAGAGGCGGGGCAGGAACTGAGTGGCTCTTCGCACTCAGCACCTCTGCTCCACACTTACAGGGCACAAGCGGTCCGAGCTCAGACAGACAGCGAACTCAAGCTGCCTCGGAAAAGCCCGGCAGACTCTCACATGAGCCCAGGGCTGCATACTGACAGCGCAAACAGCAGAACAAGCCTCTGGTTTTCACAGCTTTTGATGAAGCCATTTGGTCTGAAAAGATTTCCCGAACTAGAAATGGATGAACACAGTTTCATAGCTCGGGAAGTCCAGTTGTTATCTGATACTCGACAGCTTACAGAAGCCCACAGCACAAGAAATATGCACCGCTTATCTATCCGACCCACCTCCTGCCTCCACTGACTACCACAGAGGAACTGACATCACTACTGGACACCTGGCTTTGTGATTCCTGGTTCCCGAGATGGTGCAATTGTGAAGGAAACAGGCTGAGGATGAGACCTATCCACCAGGGGCAGCAGCTAAGGTTAAGGATACTTTTAAAGGGAGACTGCTGCTGTAGTTTTGCTGGTTTGCAAAAATGTGACTGACATGGAAAACAGAAGCTCTGGTTCTATGCTATACATGGTCTGCAGACCACCTCTTTAAATACAGTTCAGACCTCCCGAACAGTGAAGGCTTCCTTCATAGAACCAGACTACTTCCCCTGACAGATACTTTCTACAGGTAATAGGGGCCAGGGATATAGCTTAGCAGCACAAGCACCTGCCTGGCAAGCAGAAGGTCCTTAGTTCAATTCCGGTACCAAAAAAAAAACAAAAAACAAAAAAAACCTCCAAAACTTTCTACAAGTAACACTGTGCTTCAGTGTCCACCCCAAATGTTACACAAATGTACATTTACCTGTCCTGGACAGGGATATTATTTTTATCCGTGGGGTTTGACGATGTACATAAATCGCTCAGGCTCAGTTCTCTTCCGTATCTTAAACACTTGCACAAAACTGGACAAAGAAAACAAGATGGCTGCTTTAATCTGCATCTTTCGCCCCTCTGTCCTTTTGAATTCTCTCTGCTGTGGGCCCTACCCAATAGAAACTCATTTCTCCCAAAGGAAAGCCACAGTTAAACAAAAGGCCATCTCTTAGGTTCTCATATACAAATCTTGGCCCCCTCCAGGGTTTCCTCTGCCTGGAGCACCCAGCTTTCTCAGATTCTCCTTGTTCACGTCCTATCTTTGTCTACCATCCGTGTGCGTGTTGTGTAAGCATTCTCCAAACCTCTAAGCACAGTAACCCTGTCCTTCGATCCTTGGTGCTTCCAGAGTGCCCTGCGCACTTCTGCTCTTCCACAGTGTTTTACAATCACTTGGTTTTAACTCCACCTCTTTCACTAAGGTGTAAGTTTTTGAAGAACAGCAGGAGATAACTTAAGTCATTCCTGCTTTTCTGGGGACTGGAACAGTGCTCTGCACACAGAAGCAGTACACTAGCTATAAGGAATTACTACACACTGTTTAGCTGGATTCTTAGAGTGACACTGTAAGGCAAAAAAAATTGTGGTCACATTTTATAGACAAAGAAACTGAGGCTCAGAGACATCTTACAGATGTCTAGGTAGGTTTTAACTGGACATCCCTGTAATCAGTTAACTGTATAAGTAGGTAACTGACCCTCTGACATAGGCATATACACGGTGAGTGACCAGCCCAAGTGAAGAACAAATACACATACACACAGCTCTTTGATACGATAGAATAACTTCTGTGAAAGCAGGAATGCTCATCAGATATGGTGATTGGGTTTACATTAGTTATTTTCTCAAGGAACTTCCAGTCCTAAAGCTCTGCAGAAATGTCTGGTAGCCACGAATTAGATACAAACAACATTTATCTGGTTATAAGGTCATAAAACAAACTGTCTCTGGTTAACTGCCAACACTGCCTCAGATGTCCTGAGAGAGCTGGACATGGGACAGCTGCAGGGCTGCCAAACCAGAAGTTACTAGGATGTGGCTGATTACCCATTAGGGCCTGGAGAAGTAGCAACAGGGAGGAACTGGGGCAGCTGATGAGATGGGGCAGGTTTAGGTCTTTGAACCTCCATAACCTTTAGAGTACTTGAGTTTCCACTAGGCTTAGGAAAGTGATTTCCAGGGTTGCTGTACCCCAGAACAGCAGCGGTACCCTAGAAAACCACCCGATGGTAGGCCCTACCCTCAGAGGTCCCACCTTAGTCGGCTCAGTGGGTAGCCCTTGCATGTGGCCCTCTGAGCTGTTTAAAACCTCCTCTACAATTCTCCTATGCAAAAGGCCAGGGTATTTTCAAAGTAGCTCATCTGTTTGATAAAAAATTAAGGCAGCAAGCACAACTAGAATACCTTTTGAAACGTTATGTCCATCAAAATTTAAAACCAGTAAATGGCCACTTAGCACAACTTTCAGAGAGACAGAAGCAGAATGTTCCTTCACTATATCTGGGGATTTTCCAGGCTTTTCTACACAAACATTTCCAATATTGGAGAACTTGCTACCCTAAAAGCCATTTTGCAGTTTTATGTAAGAACAGGTGACTCTTGTGGCATGTAAACTGTATTTCAGTAAAGCTATGCTTTTACAGGTTTTTTTCTTCCCCATTTTGGGAACATTACTTATTACAGAAAGTACCTGGAGATCACTCTGAAAAATTAATTTCCTCACACTTTACTAGAAAATGCTTGGTCCTATCTTGGCTGCAGGAGCTATTCAGATATGTCTAATTTTTCCACGTGACTTTGGATTCAAGCACACTGGGTATGAATCCTTCTGATCTGTGCAACCCACAGCAAAGGAGTTCTAAGTCTCCTGATCTAAAGGAAGTGAGCGTATTTCCTTTGTGGGATTTGTGAGGATTGGGAAGCACCTTTGATCTGAAACACTGTAGGATGTCAGATGAATAATGTTTCCCTTCCTTCTCTGTCTCCATAATGGTGGGGCACAAGTCTTTCCCCAAAGCCTCCTTCCCCTTTATGTGAGGATTTGGAACCATTTTGTATCTGAAACAATGTGTAATGTTCAATGAGTAATGGTTTCCTTCTCTGCCCTTCTCCAAAATGGTGGGGAGTCATAGGTCTTCCAAAGTTCCCAACACTGGCAGCAAACTAAGCAGGGAGGTCAGGACCCTATTTAAAGATTAAAAGATTCAAGCTAAACATCCATGATGCTTCAAAATCCATACATTTTTATGATTCCTCATCAGGTGATTTCTCATTCTTCACCATTCTAGTTCTCTTCTTATGAACTGTTTTTAGATTTGATAAATGTTTGCAGTGGCCTTGCTTCCACTGAACTGATAACTGCAGGGTCAGTGACCACTTACTGGCTTCTATTAAAATGTTTCAAAGTTTCAGGAGCCCAGTATTTTCCCTTCCAGTGTCAGATGTCTATGAGCCCTAACCATATTTAGAGGCTCAGCCATATTTCACACACTGAGGACAGGGTGAGAATGCCCTGTGTTATCTGCTGGGCCAGGAGAGGTAGCCTCTAATCCTTACCCAAGGACTACACCTCATCCCATCCTCCCCTCTGCTGCATTTGCACAGACCTTTTATTTGTGATTCTGGGTTGGCAACATGAAACCTGATGAGACTCGGCTAAGGTAGACAGGTGCAAAGCATGGCACACACTCTCAGAGCAAACTGTGGGACTTTAAACAATTTAACTGTGAAGATCAGTCAATACTCTTCTCTGCACAAAAATGGAAGTACCACATCTTTCTAAAGGGGCACTACTATGAAAATTAAATGGTATGTTGCAATGAAGTAGCTAGCGCAACCTCTTGTACACAATAGGTATCTTCAATACTAGTAACAGTAATTACCATTACTTGTGTGCTCTGGCCATTTCCCATTCTTAGACTGGACTCTACCTGAGATGGGAAGTATCCTTGCATAAGGTCCTGGCCTCCTTCCTTAGTTCTTCACCATCTCTGTCCTCCAAGGATGGTGAAACTTGATCCTTACACAGAACTTCCTGTGTAGCACTTGGGATCCCCTCCTCTGTTCTCTCAGCTATGTTCCAAGCATGAGAGGATGTATTTCCCACATTCTATGAGCACCTATTCGTATATAATGTACACCGGAAGTCACAGATCTACATCCTGCTTGGCCACTAGCTATGTGATGCTGGGCCAGGCCCATGCTACTCTGCATTTCCATTTCCTCTTTTGCAAGATGATGGTGCTAGACAATATGGTTTCTAAGGTCCTTTGAGCTGAAGTTTGGTAATTCTTCCCTTTCCTACCCTCCTGCCCTCTTCCTTTTTTTTTTTTTTTTTTTGTACCGGGAATCGAACACATGTCCTTGCACTTGCCAGGCAGGCGCTTGTGCCGCTGAGCTGTACCCTTGGCCCCCGCCCTCTTCCTACCTTCCTTACCCCTGCTTTCGGCTCCTCATGTACTGGCTACTCTTCCCATACTCGTCTCTGGCCCAAGCCCAGGAAATATACCATTAATGGCCACATACTGGTGAGAGGCCACCTCAGACACTGATTCTGGGGTATTAATCTTGAAACATAAAACTTACTGCTACAGCTTGGATTTGACATGCCCCCCCCAGCCATGGTGCTGTTGTGAGGTAGAGGAACCTGTAGGAGATAGGCCCACTGGAGAAGTCAGGTCATTGGGATCACGCCCTTGAGGAGACATGGGGACCCATGCCCCTCCTTTTCCTCTCTTGTTTCCTGGCCACCCTGAGGTGAAAAGCCCTCCTTATGTACTTCCACCATAGGGTGTGTGCCACTATAGCTCAAAACAATAGGGCTACGGGACCATGGACTGAAACCTCTGAAATTGTGAGCCCAAATAAACCTTCCCTCCTTTATGCTGGTTACCTCAGGCATTTTGTCATAGTGACTGAAAGCTGACATACTCATGCACGTTATGTCTACTAGGGAATATACTTGTGAACAACAGTGGGATTGTTTAATATTACAACCATGATATCAAATAATGATGCCTGTTAGGAGATGCAATATCAATACTACCTAAAATGTTTAACATATATTTGCTGTCATACCATTTTTTCCCTGGTATTTCCCACAGAAAAGTCACCCCAAAAGAACAGGCTATGATACTGTAGAGTTTCAGACTCAGACATTTTTTACTGAGCCTTACAAATTATATTCAGATGTATGCTGCTTTAAGAAAACATGAAAAAGAGATCATGAGAATCATAAAAGAATGAGGTGTGATTATTCATTTTCTTAGAGCTCTTTCAAGACATATAAAAATAAGTTAGCTTATAAAAGTTCAAGGTCTCGGGCTGGGGATATAGCTCAGTGGAATAAGCGCTTGCCTAGCAAGCGCAGGGTCCTGAGTTCGATCCCCAGTACCACAAAAAAAAACAAAACAAAACAAAACAAAAAAACCTATTAAAAGTTCAAGGTCTCAAAAGAAACAGCTCAAAAGGAAAGAATAACTGCGATGATGGAAAAGAGAAAAAGGAAAAACATGTATATGTGTGTACAAAGGATAGCTAAGTTGTGCTACTACTTTCTATTGCTTTATTGAAAGAAACAGTTGATGTTTAATTGTTTGATCAATCTTACAGGCCTACATTTGTCTATCTGAGTAACCATTTTAAAGACAATATGTAATACAACAACCATTGTTAATTTCCTATCACCTTGTCTGAAATTCTGAATTACTTTTATTGTTTTGTGTTGTTTTGTAAATGTCTATGTGTTTGTTAATATGTTTTTGTTCTTTTATCTTTAAATTTAAAAAAAAGGTTCAAGGTCTCAACTTTTCAGAAGCTCAACTGCTGCATAAATAAAATATGTCACATGTGAATTGAAACATACATAGGAAGATATTCTAGTAATTTAAAAAATTACATTAAGTCAAATCCCTTCACAAAGAAGAGTAAACAATAAAAGGAATGAATATATACATCTTTATATAAAATTTTCCAATCAGCTGGGTACAATAGCACATGCCTATAATACTAGCACTAAGGGAGGCTGAGGCAGGAGGACTGCAAGTTCAAGTCCTACATGGTCAACACAGCAAGACCCTGTCTCAAAATAAATGTAAAAGGGGCTGGGAACCAGAGAGATGTACCTTAGCTCAAACCACTGGGTCAGACCCCTAATTCCAGGATGGGGGGGATTCACATTATGCTATTTAGAAGATATTTGTAGTATAGAGAAAAATTTTATTATACACACAGTTTTCAGAGCTGATTAAGCTCTGAAAAAGCCCGCATAAGTGGCCTTTGAGATGAAGCATATGGGATAAAGTTACCTAGCTGGGAATTTTTCTAAGCCATTTGTTTACAACGATGGGTTGAATGAAATATATCATGTCTGTCAGGTTTGTAAACACAGTGCTATGATTTGTGTCTAGATGTCTCCCAAAAGCATTATGCAGTCTTAGGCTTCTTCAGAGGTGGCTGAATCTAGAGTGTGATGCTGGAGTTAAGGCTGTGTGATGGCTACATCAGTCCACTGGTTGGTTTGGCACCGCCCTAATCCCAGCAGTCTAGATACACTATAAAGGGGGCAGAAAGATGCTGTTAAGGCCTCTCGTTGCTTTTGCTGTCTTCTGCAGCCACGTGCCACCTGTCTAGGAGACAGCAGATTACGGACTGAAGCCTTTACAAACTGTGAGCTAAATAAACCTTTCCCCCTATAATTTTGGGTGTTGGGTATTTTGTCTCAGCAATGAGAGAAAAGTAACTAAGACACAGGGTCTTAAAACTCATGTCAAATAAAGAAAACTTTAAATTCCATTTTAAAAACTTAATAATATATTCTATGAATACAGTAGGGTTATATCTTCTCTGGCTGTAATACAAAAGTCCTGCATGCATCCCAGTATATTGTTATATTTATAATAATATGTAATAATTTTGTTTCTCAAATGTGGTCACTAGAGTATCATACCTGGTGTTATTATTTATCCAGCACACGTAGCGGGAATACCATAGTCAATTAACAATGCCCCCTGGAGCCCAGACACTGTATGCTCACTGGTGATGGGTGGGTACAGTCAAATAATTGTAGACAGATTTGGATCCTGTGGCTAATGAGGAAAGAAATACATCTGCTGCAGGGAATACAGTTCTTTTATAAATTATTCTTTTATAATATAATACTTCTCTCATTGCTGGATTTACTGTGTAAACCAATATCCCTGCTCAACAATAAGATATATATACTAAGGGAGGCTGAGGCAGGAGGACTGCAAGTTCAAGTCCTACATGGTCAACACAGCAAGACCCTGTCTCAAAATAAATGTAAAAGAGGCCGGAAGTCAAGGAGATGTAACTTAGCTCAAACCACTGGGTCCTGAGGAAAAAGACAACTATTTGAGTGATTACTGATATGTTGCCTCGGCAAATACACTTACAGGGCTCACATCCAAATAGTGTTAAATATACATTATTTTCTATAATTCAGCTTACTTAATATCGTGCTTACCTTCTCGGTTTTACTCTATTCTCAACTCACTTTTAGCCAGTTTGTATCACAGCATTGACTATGCTAACCACATATAAACACAAAGAATGTTTCTGCCTGATTGACTGTAGGATTTAAATTCTCCTTACCTGTCGAAAAAAATGTTGAAAAGAGACCACCTGAAAGTTAACATTGAGCACTGAACAAGAATCACACTTCTAGTCTATGTTCTAGTCATCTTCCATGTATTCCCTTCTTTATATCTGTCTTAGTACTCTTCTCATTGCTGGGACAAAACACCCAACACCCAAAGCTAAAGGAGGAAACATTTATTTGGCTCACAGTTTGTAGAGGTTTTAGTCCATAGCTGGTGGCGCCAAGGCAGGTGACATGGCAGAGGGGCCTCGCAGAGCAGGCAGGAGGGATCACAAGACAAGTAGCACCAGCAGCAGCGAGCCACAAGCAACAAGCAAAAAGGAGGGAGACCTCTTTCTGCTCTTGTATCTTGTCCAGGCTACTCACCCTTAAGGGCAGGTAGCACTCACACCCAGGGTGGGGCAGCCTTAACCCAAGCACAGAATCATGAATCAAGCCCAGCATCACAGCCTTGATTGCAGTATCACATACCCTAAATCCAGCCACCTCTGAAAAGCCCCACCTATGCCTGAGTGAGGCTTTGAGGCACATCTATATACAAACCGTAACAATATCTTCATGCTACAATACAAGAAAGCTATGTGCACTTGGCCCATGCTGAAACAATAGAAAAGTGAGAGATAAGCAGATATGAGACGCTGTAACAAATTACACAGTTTGGGTGGTGTAAGAAAATATTTTTTTCTTACAGTTCTGGAGGGCAGAATATGACACCCTATGTGAGCCTGCTTGGGTTTTGTTGAGCACCCTCTTCTGGGCTGCAGACAGCTAGCTCATCTACTCCTTTGGTACTGACACACAGAGGAAAGGGGCAAAGGCGTGCATTCCCTTTTATAAGGGCAGCTGTCCCAATCACAAGAACAGATCCCTCAAGACCTACCTCTCAACAGCTCTACCTCCTAATGCTATCACATCAGGGGTTAGGATTTCAATGTAAGCACTTTGTGTGAGATATAAACATTCAGGCCCTGACAGAAGTCCCTTCATATATCACTGTGACAAAGGTGTAAGTTAGGGTTAGCTAACCTTAAATTGATTTGGGAAACACAAAAACTGAAAACATCAATTATTTGCAAAGACTAAAGCAGAACAATCCAAACTAATGATTAAATTAACCCAGATACACATGTAACAAAACTCTCATTTACCGCAGTGTATGCTATTGAAAATACATTGTCTGCAATTATCAAGAGATCTTAAATTTAAAGCCAAGGGCATTTATTAAGACAGTATTTTATGCTGCCTGTTAGAGGATTGGTAACATATGCCCATTGATAGGTTTTCTGCAATGGAGTTTCACTGTATCTAGGGAAGAAACGTACACTCAGGAAGACAAGATCATTCTTATCAATCCTTAGGAACATGTAATTTCTAATATTTTGTTTTGTTCCCAGATGATACTTTGTTCCTAGGGAAATGTCCAATTCTCTTGCAATTCTGGTCCACTTTTTTTGCCCTGCTAGCTATCTGAACAGTTTTAAAAATGTAACCTTATAAAGGCAGATGTTTTCTAGAATAAAAGGCATTAAATGTGCCTGTCAGGCACCTGGAAGTTAGAGCCACTTTCTAGCCCTACGAGTGCCCGTTACTTGAATGTGCTCAGCACATGTGTGCTTGGGGACCCTTACACTCACTGGCCCCTCTGCAGCACCGTCCCCCCCAGTCTTTCCAGTGCTCCTTTCTTTCCATCATTCAGGCCATCACTCAAGGGTCACCTCTTCACTGAGGGCTTTCCTGATTAGTATCCATCCCACTTCATCGTCTCCACAGCACTTGTAACGATTGGAAATTGTTAACTTGTATATCCATACACTGAGGCCTTCTCTACCTTGCTTACACGATACTCATTTGTACCTCCAACAGTGTCTATAATATAGAGTTGGGTGTGGCTACGCGTGCCTATAATCCTAGCACTCAGGAGGCCAAGGCAGGAAGACTGCCTAAGTCTGAGGTCATCCTTGGCTACATAGTGAGTTCAAAGAACTACACAGCAAGGTCCTGTCTCAACAACCAAAACCAAACAAAAGTTAGTAATATAGGTGTTCAGTAATTCTGCTTAGTGAATGAACAAACAAATCAATTAACCAGAAGTCAAATCAACTTTGTTTGACCACATCTTACCTCTTTGTGCTGTAGGGAGCAGGTAGTATTTAACAAAGCCAAAAACAGTAACTTTATAAATTTGACAGAAATAGTAATCTAGTGACAATTCTGCAGATTGCTTACAGGTCAAACCTCTGTACTAACGCAGTGCTAAACAGTGGAGGAGGGTTGTCTCTCTCCATACTCAGGTCCTGTATTATCCTACATGGCTCTCAAACACTTGGAGGTGATTTCTTTTAAACTGCAAAGTGGGAAAGGCATCAAATACACAGGATAATGGAATCAGGTGTCAAAAAGATCTCACAGGTTGAGAGGCAGGCTCAACCGAATAAGGATATTTCATGGAGATCATCCTGAAGCCCTATATGTAATTTAAAGCCTCAAGAGTAGCAAGAGGGAGTTCTGGACAGCTGGCACAACAGAGGCAGCACCTATAAAAAAATGGCCCAGCATTTTTATCCCTGCAAGCTTCCTGGGGGCCAAACACATAGCCGGAGTACCAAAGAAGCTTTACAAGAATGTGAAACACGCTCAGGGAGGATGAAATAGGATTGCAAAGTCCCTACAAACAAAGTGTTTCATCTGGTAGCAGTTTCTGAGTCCTTCTGTGATGTGAAGGGCCTTACATTCAGGCATAGGAGACCAGGGGTCCAGTGCAGGAAGAGTACAGCTACCACAACAGACACTGAGGAGGATGGCGGAGGGGCAAACTAAGTTACAAGTTTAGAGGTGTTTAGTTCACACAGATGGGCTGGGAACACAGAAAAGAAGACTCCTGGAGACAGACGATCTAATCCTGAGGGTATGATGAAAAGTGAGTGACATCCAATGCTTAGCACAGCACCAGGCACACAGCAAGTCAAAGAAATAATGTTCGGTAATACCACCATTATAATAAATATTATTGTTGCTATGGTTACTATTAGGAATGAATTCTTGCCAGCTCTTCCTTAGAGTAGAATTCTCATTAATTACATGTGGAGGGAATGATGGAAACACAGAAGTCACAAACAGATGATAGTAATGTTACAAACAAGATTGGTCTATGGATGTTAACATTAGTGGGCAAAAATTTGATGAGAAATAAGGTACTTGCAGAGTCGCGAAACACCTCTGCACAAGCTGTTTATCAGAAAAGTAAAGTAGTAATGTTACTCGGGACTGGTTGACCCCGCCCTGACCAGGAGATTAATCACCATTGATCCAGCACCACTCCTACTGATAAGGCAGCAGCACTGTGTACCTCTCCGCACGAGGAACTGGCAAGCGCATGTCATTTTTGTGGTAATGTGCCAAAGCCGCACAGTCCTGGCCTAATCATGAGAAAATCCCAGAAAACCCGAACCACAGAACAATGCACAACACAGCTGGCCAGTACACTTGCAAAGCACTGGCGTCGGGGAAGACAAGGAAAAACTGAGCACGGAGCAGAAGAGACACAGTGCTGACCGGGGACCTAAACGGGATCCTAAAACAGCCACATAAAATATTTTTTAAAATTAATAAATGAATTTTAAAAGGCCATTAGTAGGAAAAACTGGCAAACTTTGATGTTAATTCCCTGGGTTTTATCATTGTTCTATAGTATGCCTAACATTAACCTGGTGGTATGTCTGCATTAATCCTGAGAACTGTTAAATTGTGTGATTTTTTTCCTTAAACCTAAAAACATTTCCAAATAAAACATTTAAATAATGCACCTGAGGCAAGAGCCAGAGATTCTGACAGGAGATAAAGGCATGAGGAGAAGCCCACTCAGGCATTGACTGTGGTCACCAGGCCCAACTATGTCCGGAAGAACACCGAATAAATGACAGAATGTACAGACCCCAGACTATGAAGACTAGAAATGTGGCTCTGACCAGAAAAAGTGAAAACTGCTCTCTGAGTTGAACTGTTACTTCCCAGGGTACAGCCCGCAACTGTTCTTGCTGACTCAGTTCCAGTATCAACAGTAATAATTAACCCATCATTTTGTAATGTGCAGGTCCTGGACTCCTGGGTAGAGTGTGCAGCGTTCTCTGATCATGCTTTTCCAAGTCCTGACACCCCTCCCCACTTTCAAATAAACATTTTAAAATACAATTTTAGATTTACAGAAAACTTATAAGACTACCCCCAGGAATTACAATTTGTCCCACACCCAGTTTCCCCAATTACTTATATCACACATTAGCATTGTACATTTGTCACACTGTCTTTAATTTGAGCCAATGTAAATATAGTATGATCCACTGAGGTCCACACTGTTTACAGATTTCCTAATCCCAGGATCCCATGCCAGATGCCAAAGAACATTCACTATTCATGTCTCTTCAGGCTCCTCTTGGTTCTGACAGTTCCTTACACTTGTCTTGTTTTTGATGACCTTCATAGTTTTGAGGAGTACTGATCATGCATTTTGTAGGAAGAACCTCAGTTGGGTTTTGCCTCATGTTCTGCTCCTAATTAGTCTGGAATTAATGAGTACTTCTTTCATAATTTGGGTTAAAACTAAGAAGTGGGGGAAGGGGCAGGAAAGAGGGTGTGTAAAGAATTAAGATACGTACATTATTACCAACTCACCATGACAAAAGTAATCATTCTGTACTACATAAATGTACTAACAAAACCAAAAATTTTAAAAAAGGGTCATTCACAATAGCACCAAGAAAAATTAAATACTTAGGCATTAGTCTAACCAAGGAAGTGAAAGACTTCTACTCAGTATTCTGAAAAAGATCTAAAAGGACATCAAAGAACAAACATATATCCTGTTTCTGAATAAGCAAAACCAGTATTTTCAAAATGGTCATGCTTCCAAAAGACATTTAATCCCACTCAAAATACCAATAGCATTCCTCATAGAACTAGAGAAAACAATCCTAGAATTCATACGAAACCAGAAGAGACCCAGAATAGCAAAAGCAATCCTGGGTAACAAGAACAAAGCAGGAGGCATCACAATCCCAGACTTCAAATTCTATTACAAAGCTTCAGTGATTAAAAAAAAAAAATGAGCCTGGTACTGGCCCAAAAATAGACATGTGATGGATCAATGGAGCAGACCAGAATCCTGCTCCCTTTTAGGAGAATGACATTAGAAGCTGAGATCTGAGTGTGAGGTGTGCTTGTTGCTAGTGCACTGCTGTTTAGGCTCTTTCAGCTGACACAGCAAAGGAGTGCCTTTCATATACTAGAATTATACCTGTTAGTTTCCAGAATTACCTGTATTTCTACATGTGCTCATCTGTATCTATATCAAACCAAGCATCACTTCATACTGATACCTCCAACTAATCCACTGCTACATGCATCATTCCTCCCCTTGATTTCCTCTAAGGTTAGAACGCTGCTCCTGCCACCCACTCTCCATTTACTTAAATATTCACTTCCCGTATACATACACTGTGGCTTCAGAATCATTAACCGGTTCCCTCATGGGAAGCAACTTTATCAGCTGGACAGTGCAGTGCTCGTGTACAGTTCCTTTGCCTTTAGTCTTCCCCCTTCTCTAATCTCTCTCTATTGTCCCCTCATTTGTCATTAGCCAAGACACTATTTCAAAGGAAACAGCCAAAAGCATGTAGTAAATAAGAGCCTGAAATGTTTATTTATGCAGACTATAGGAAAGCCCCAAAGGCCAGGCCATGGGGCTCTCTGTCCTGCTTCAAATCTTAAATCCATGTTGTTGCAGGAAAAGTTATGATCATGCAAAGCTTAAGAGGATAGTGAATACAATGGAAAAAGAATTAGCAATAAAAAGCACCATAAGAGGTTGGAAAGTAGGCCACCACAGAAAGGTTAGGTTAGCAGAAAGTAAAAAATCCAATACTGGGACAATGACCGGGACAGGAAAGAAAGGATCCCACTGTCTTGGCACTTGTCAGATCATATCTGTCTTTGTGCATTCAGTTCAGTTCTGGGCACCAAGATCTAAATGTGGTATTAACTAGATAAGCCAGAGTTGTAAAACTTAATTCAACATGTATTAAATGAACATCACCATTTATACAAGGTATTATAAAAGGTACTAGTACCTAGGGCTGATAATAAGAATAATAACAATTAAAATAACTAGTTTATCATATCATACCCAAGCACTGCTCCAAGCACTTCACATATATTAATTAATTTAATCAGATAAATAGCTTCTTGGTGATTCTTCCAGATACCTAAGGTTTCCAGAATTATGCCCATGTGAATGATGACTATATCCAACAGATTGTATTTGATCACTTAATCATTCCACATTTTATATTTCTTTTTTTTTTCACATTTTGTATTTCTTTTTAAAAATAAAACTTAATAATAAATCACCAAGTCAGCACATTTCCATCATCATTTGGCATCACTTTTTACTTTAAAAAGTATCTTAATTATAAAGTTACTAACACTCAACAAAAAACAAAATCTGGAGAATACAGACACATAGAAGTAAAATAAACAAAAGCAAATTAGATATATTTTTGATTAAATTATAATTATGGTATTTGTCCCCAAACACTGCTGTGAGTAAATCTGTGCTTTTCGTTTTATTTAAAATTTATAGCAAGTATGCATATTTATATTTGACCTGGTTAACTTCACAAGCATATTTCCCTTCCGCTAAATTGCCCTGTTATGTATAATTTCTGAGATATGAACACACCATATGTTTGGTTTAAAATAAAAACCAAGGAAAACGATTCCTCCCTGCCCACATCATTTTAATCACTTATTACTAAGTGCTTAAAGTTTCTAAAAAGATATCTTTGTCCTTATAAATGAATATTAATAGGAAGTGAAAGGAGCCTCTTATTCTATTATGATTTAATGAGTACCTACCTTAGTAGATATGGGGGATGTTTACTGAGTGAGCAGAATTGCAAGAGGTAGCTATCCTTCCACTACTTTAGACTTCTAAGAGGTCACTTGGAAGAAGAAAACCTCAAGTGTGACTTACTAGACCTCTGAGATAGACTTGCAGCCCCTGCTAGTGCTTTTGGAGCAAAGCTATTCCTTGCCTTGAGACTGTTTCTCTGCTCTCCAGGGAGCAGCTGAGGCAGCAACAAGAGAAGCCCATGAACGCCAAGGATGAGGCACCATCCTTCTGGAAATGCAGAGAGAATTTTCAAGACTAGGGAAATTCTGGATAAGCCAGGCATGGTAATGTATGCCTGTAATACCAACACTCAGGAGGAGGCTGAGGCAGGAGGGTCATTGCGAGTTTGAGGCCAGAATAGGCTACAAAGTGAATTCAAGACCAGCCTAAACTGCAGAGCAAGACCTTGTCTCAAAAAGAGAAAAAACCCTAAAACAAAACACAAAAAAACCTGAATAGATGAGGTATACAGGGAGTAGATTGTACTCTGCTCCCTTCCCTGGCCTCTAACTTTCCTTTAAGGAGATAAGGAGACAAAGGAACAGAAGAAGAAAATGCAGGTTAATTGTGTAAAGTATTTCAAACTAGATTTTACATTGTGAAGATCAAGTAAAAACAGTACTTGGCAATATGAGGTATGATTGAAAAAAACATAGGAAATGTTTAAATTTTCAAAATGACAGTAAGACACACTGCTATTAATCCCCCCGCTTTGCACACACTTATCATTTTTGTCACTTTCGCCAGCTGTCCTTTTTGTGTCATTAGTTGCACTGTTGCGGCTGCCTCAACGTCCTGAACTCATTCAGAACACTCACCTTTCATGGTCGTTTTGACTTTGGGGAAGAGTTACACAGTGCCAGATCTGGTGAGCACAGTGAGCAAGGATGTAGTGATGTTTTCACCAGCCTGCATCTCCACTGGATAGCACTTGGCAACCGTATTTTTTATTTTATCACTTTTCAAATCACGCCTTGTATGTAAAGAAACTCACCAAAGAGCACTTCCAGAACTGCTTCAGAAACTGGCAAGACTGACGGAGCATGTGTCTTCCAAACGAAAGGGAGTATTCTGCAGGCGATTCATGGCAATGTGCCTTTTACTGTAATAAATTTTTTATTCAAACACTCACCGTATACATTGATCACATCTCATATGTTCGTGAAGCATCTGATTACACGTTAAGAAAACCGATGTAAAGGAAACCGGGGAGTGGGCTTAAAATGACTTACTTCCTACAGCACGAGGAAGCAGATTCCTCAGAGTGAGGTGGCAGAGCCCACACCATGCCCCCTCGTGTCCCAGCACAGTATGCTCATGTCATCCCAGTTAATAGTGTAAAGGAAAGACAGTGAGTACCAACAATGGCAAAGTAAAATATTTCTCCGTGCACGCAAACAGGAAACTTACTATTGCCTTCTTGCCCTTTCCAAATACCTAAACGTGGCAAATCCTCCTCCTGGCAGTTAAATGCTCTGGTACTGTCCACACAACGAAATTACTATGGCCCAGCATTGTCAGAAAACTGTCCAGGAAGCCAGTAAGTGGAAGGCAGGACTGGGGCACAGCTCAGTGGTAAAATGCTTGCCAAGCAGGTTCAAGGCCACAGCAGTGCCCCCGCCCCAAGATGAAGGCAGCAGAGAGACATGTGTCAAGATACCAACTGCCCTAAGTAATAAGTAACTGTGATTATTCAACAGTTACTGCGCCTTCTCTGGTTCAAGCTGTGTCAGAGAAGTTTATAAAACCACCTTCTTTTCACTGTCCTGTCACCGGTGAGAGTCACTATGTCACGGTTTATAAGTGCAAAGCTGGGATGCAGAGGCATTAAGCGACCGCTGAAGATCACCCTGCTGGGGGTGTTGGGACTTGAACTCTGTCAAGCTCCAGGCTCCTACCCCTGCCCTGCCTCCCCAGGGTCAAGATCTGACAAAACGGAAGCAGCTTGCTTTTCTCCACAACCCTTACCCAAACAGCTGTACGCCCCCAGATGCCTGAGACCTACCCTTGCTTTCATTAGAGTATGATTTCACGTACGTGATTTCTGAACCTTGGATGCAAATGTATGTGGAACTTAGGAGCTCTCAAATGCTGAACAGATGTTAGGTACTATCTTTATTATTGAGTGGGTGTTCTCCTTCAGTGACTAATGTCAGGGAATGGAAGGGGCCCCATTCCACACAGTCCACCTTGGCGGCGGCCCTCCCTAAAGATGAACTTACAAAGCCCTGCTTGCCGTGAGATTGTTTTCCTTGATAACAAGAAACAGAACAAAGCACATTCACGCTGTTGGGCTTCCTGAAGAAAGGCCCATCTGCCATTCTAGGTACAGGCTGTCACACCACCACTGCTGCTCACACACCGTGCCCTACTTTCTTCAGCAGTGAGAAAGGAGAAAAAGATTAATGTGAACCACGCTCTCAACTACCTGGTTTGTTTTCCTACAAACTTTACCTACGAAGTATAAGCAATAATGAATAAGCAGGAAACAGATCAAAGTGCACACCATTAGCGGGGACGAATACCTCCCTGAGCCAGCTGCTGGCAAGGGCAGGCGCCTGGGCTTTCGCAAAGCACCCAGCTCCTCCACAGTCTGCGTTTCCACCAGCATTCACAGGCTGCTAGTGCTGAACAGGACCTGAGGGTTACTTTACCAAGGAGGTAATTACCATCCCCAGAGAGGGACACTCAGAGTTCAGCATTTCCTGTCGAATTGTCAATATTCCAATTACATTATGTGTACGACACGTCAGATGCTAGGGCTGAGGATACAGCTCAGGTACAAAGCACCTGCTTGCCAAGCATGAGGTCATGAGTTTGATTTACGGTGTGTGTGGATGGGTGCGTGTATGTATGTACACACATGTCAGATGCTGTAGGGCACACAAAAGGTGTACCATTAGCCTCTCCTGGTTTTGTTCTCATACTCCGCCCTGCTAAAATCCTATCATTAGTCATTTTAACAGTGGCCCCCAAGACCCAAACTTGGTCTTGAAGCCCTGGCTATGCCAGCTCCTTCGGGGCACCTCTCTCCAGCAGAGGCTGTGCTGAGGGTGTCCTGTACCGCCTCCTCTATACTATCTTGGGGTGACCCTGCTCCATCAGAAAAGCTCATCAGTCTCTTCTCCTTAGTCCCCACTCTTGTGTGTGTCCCTCTCATTAAAAACAAAACAAACCAAAAAGCCCTATTTTGATCCTGCAACCTTTCCAACCTGCCCGCCACACTGCCATCCAAAGCAACTTCTGAAAGTATACTCCAGAAGAGCCCTTTTAAAACTCCTCTACTGTCCGGCATGGTGGTACACATTGGTAATCCCTACGCTCTGGGACGCTGGGGCAGGGAATAACATCCTTCGGCCCAGCCTGAAGGATACGGCTCAGTGCGAAGGCCTTGGGGTCCATCCCCAGCACCACCACGCACTAACGGCAGCCAAAACCCCACCCACTACCTGCCCCGTCCCTTGTCCCTTCTCAGTGAGCCATTCTCCACCCTCCCTGTGTTCATCCCCAGACAGGGCCTCGCGCTGTTCCCAGACATCATGAGTGGCTCCTGCCCTTCTGGTGCCAGTCGCCGCCACCCACCTCCCCAGGCCTGCTCGCATGCCACTCTTCCTAAGAGAATCTCTTACAGCAACACGTTAATTTCTGTCCTGCAATAAAGAATGATCTGCCCATTAATTCACCAGATATTTATTAAGCATCTAGATACCAGTACTCTGACGGGGAACCTGAAGATAGCTGCAGTTTGAAACACAAATGATCAAACAGTGGAAAAGTTACACAGCATTCTATGCTCCTGGAGGTACTGTGGATTTTGTTTCCTCCCAGTTAGACTGTGAACTTCCTGAGAGCAAAGAATAACCCCCGCCCCTGTTTTAGTGTTTCCCACAGAGCTTTTAGGACATCTCACTAGAACAAACATAAAGGTACTTTAATTTCCCTGTTTACCCTTGGGAAGGTTCACATTATTTTTTAAAACTTCTAGGCTGGGTGTGGTGGCACTCACCTGGAAGCCCAACACTCAGGAGGCTGAGGCAGGAGGATTGCTGCAAGTTCGAGATCAGCCTGGGCTACAAAGTAAGCTGAAGACTAGTCTAAACTGCATGGTGACAATCTGTCTCAAAAAGACAAAAAAATTTTAAAAAACAAACAAACAAACAAAAAACCTTCCAACATCCAGCCCAGAGCACAGCATAAAACAGTCATGCAGCAAATCCAGTAAGTGAGGGAATGAATGAGCGGAAGCAAGAAATAAAACTATCATAATGGCATAGGTATGCCTGCCTTGTTTTGTGGCCCTGAGCCCACCCTGACACGTAATAAGGACACAACACACATATACAAAATGACCATAGTAAAGATTCTAGAGGAACTTTCCTCTCAACCAGTTTATACTCTTTATAGTCTCTGGCCCCAGAACACATTCAAAATAAGCCCTGTGGCCAGCTTCGAACAAGAGAAAGAGGTGCCGGTCTCCGTTCCCACCAGGGTGGACCTTCTTCCCACTCTCTCGGGTACCAGCTGTCCTGGGTACGTACACAGCCTTGGACTCCCACCCGCTTCCAACACACTGTCCCACCACCTCAGCCGGCATAGGGAGGACTGCTTCCAGATGAAGAACCACGAACAGCTCAGAGAAAGGCTCACATTAGCTGGGCCAATGCCACCTCTCAGTTCGTGGCTGGAGCTCCCTTCGTGTGGCCTTGCTGCTCTGGGCCAAGGGTCATCAGGCCAATGACCACTTCATTGGCTGTCCATTTGGAAATGAAAGCAGAATCCAAAAGTAAAGCTTAGTGAAACCTTTCAAGCTTAACAGAATGGAAACCGCAAAGAGCTCACACCTGAGGGCAAGTCGGTGGTCTTGGGGAGCACACACTGGTCAGCACTTTAACTTCTCACAAACCCTGCCCAGAACCACTCTGTGTCTGTGGCCTGGCAATGCAACTCAGCACCTGGTCTGCTACCACTCATGTGGCTTCAAATTCTTTCCTGAAGGCCAAGTACAGATGCCATTTCATGAATACAAATAAATCTTCTTTTCCTGATAGGGAAAGAATGTCCTCAAAGGGAAGAGTGATGGTCTGGGATCTAAGTTACAACCTGCCATTGTATTAGCTCCCTCGTGCCTTCCCTTTTCACTTGCCTGTTATTACAAATCTCCTCACTGACTCACCCGTCCTCCCTCTTCTTCCTGCCTTCCACTGTGGCTCCCCGCCTTTCCTTTTCCTCATCTTACTGTTACAGTGTGGATCTGCAATGTCCCCCAGTGCCAATGTGTTAAAAGCCTGATCCCCAGTTTGGCTCTCTTAAAGTGGAAACTAAGGGCCTTGTGTGAGGTCTTAGGTCATTAGAGGCGTGTTTTTTAAAAGGATATTGACATGCTGGGCCCTTTCTTTTGTTCCCAGACAGCAGATAAAGGGCCTCCTTTGCCTATGTGCCTGCCTTGATGTACTGTGTTCCTACAGGCCCTAAGTATGGACTGAACCCTTCAAAACTGTGATCCAGGGTAAACTTTTCCTCTTTGAAGTTCATAGTCTTATTTTCTTAGAGTAATCACTAACACTCATCTCTGGCAAACTGCAGTTTCTGTTCAAATCTCCACATTCTGTGGACCTGAACCCAAGCTGCTGAAAAAAGTGCTAATTCATGCTGACAAGTTCTACCTTAAATTTAATGACAACTAATTGCAGTGCTTAGTTAGCCTGGTCATCTTAGTATATTTCCTAGCCCACACTCCTTCCCTTCCTTACATCTCTCTCTAGGAATCTCCTCCTCATCCTTGACCAAGATACCTTGTGCCTTTGGTTTCTCTTACATGAAAAACCCAAATAAAGGCAAAATAAAAGACAATGGAGAGTAGAGATAGATCTTACCAAATGCGAAGGGGCTCAAGAGATAGACAAGAGGAGGAAGGGGTGGGGAGGAGGATGAAAAAAGGCACTAAGATGTGGTATGTACGTGGACCAACCAGGCCCACACATGGAATACAGACATTATGGACTGCAAACGTGTACTGATAAAAAATAAAAACACAACAAAATAAAAATCCAAGCTTTCTATTTCCCTGAGAAAATATGAAAGAATTTCCATACTCCCGCTTCCACGTTTACCAGCTTTCCTGCACTCACATCTACATTCTCTCTCCTATTTAGGTGAATGAATTAAATGCCTCTATCTAAAGGAACTCTCGTGTTTGCATGTGAATCCCAATTTCCACACCACACACGCCTCCCTTTGTCCCTTAGCTGTCTCTCTCTTCCCAGCCAGCAATTGCCCTCTCTCTAGTGGATGGTCCCTATCAGCACACTACATCCTCACGCTCCGTCTGTAAGAAGCCCTCCCCTCACTGCACAACTTTCTCCAGGTGCCATTTCACCCTTCGGTTCCCTTTTACAGGAAAACTCAAGAGCTGTCTATACTCATCCCCATTCTCACGAGAACCCAATCTAATCCAGCTTCCACTCAGCCAAAACACCCTACTGCAGCTACTCGTGTATCCTTGCAGATCCTCCCACACGCCAGCACTGCGC
>PVLD010021953.1:0-30338 GCA_004027595.1 Dinomys branickii
GACCGCCGGGCGTCTCCGCCGCCAACAAGCCGATCTCTGTCAGGAGTCGCCGGGGGTCTGCGCCGGCTCGGGAGTGATTAAAATTGTTTATTGGTACAATTTTGATATATATGATGATCACATTTGTCATAGGAAACATGTAAGTGTACGTGATGTATCTGAGTGTCTGTTTTATCCCATCGTGCTCCCCTGACTTTAACCTGATTTCCTTTCCTTATTTACAAGGCGCTGTTTCCATTTTATCATTTTTTCTTATTTTTTACACTTCCCTTCCTTTCCCGCAATAAAGTTTGCCTTTCCTTTTGAACAGTTTCTTCCTCCTTCACAATGTCTACTATGCACTGTTTCTTTTTTACATTTTCAGCTTCTCATTCCACAGTGACAATGTGATGTTTACATATTTGTCTGATTTATTGCATGTAAGAGTACGGTCTCAAGGCCCATCCATTTAGCAAGAAATGGCTCCAGTGTATCCTTCTTCATGACTCCTTAGTACTCCATTGTATTAAAATAAAACAGTTTTATTCACTGAATTGATAATGGGCATAAGGGCTCTTCTAAAATTCAGCTATTACAAACTGTGCCATTATAAGCATGGGTGTGCATGTATCAGGGTGGGGTGATGCTTTTAATTATTTTGGGGAGATATCAAGAATGGTAAGAGTGTGGTCAAATGGGATCACTTGTCCTAGATTTTGAGGATTCTTCCCATGGATTTCCACAGTACTATCACCAGTCTACACCACTACCAACAGTGGCGAATGGATTTTTTACCCCACAAGTCTGCCAGCATTTGTTATTGGTTGATTTCTTGAAAATAGCCATTCTTTCTGCAGAGAAATGGAATCTCATTGTTGTTTCAATTTGCATCTCTTGAATGATCAGTGATGTTGAACACTTTCCCTGTATTTATTTGGTGTTTGTACAACTTCTTTTGAAAAGTTCCTCTTCATTTCAGATGATCATTTAAAGATTGGAACTTTAAATTTATGTGGTCTGATTTTTTTGTATTCTTTATATGTTCTAGATATTACTACATTATCTGAAGGGGAACTGGCTGAGATTGTGTCCCCTTTCCTTGGGTATCTTTTCTCTTTGTTGGTGATTTATTTTGCTGTGAAAATGGTTTTCAATGAGATGGGATTCCAGATGTTTATTGTTCCTAGTATTTTCCATGACATCTGGGTTTTTTCATGAAGTCTTCAAAACACCGAAGAAAGAATAGATTTCTAGGTACATATCAGTTACAAAAATTGATTCAAGTAGATGTAAAAATTCTAAATGAACAGATCAGTCAATGAATTTGAGAATGTAATTAAACACTCACCAACAAAGAGGAGGTCACATTTTGAAGCATGTGCTGCTGATTTGTACAACGTTAGAGATGATCCTATTCCATTACATATCAAATACTTTAATACAATTGCAAAGGAAGAAATACTCCCAAATTCATTCCTTAGAGTAAGAATCACTCTGTTAGCAAAATCAGAGACTCATCCCACCAAAAAAAGACAATAACAGGACAATCTCCTGAATGAGCATAGATCCCAAATCCTCAATAAGATAGTGGCAAATAGAATACACCAAACCATCAAGAATATTATATACCATGACCAAGTAGAATTCACCTCAAGAAGGTAGGGATGGTTCAATATATGCAATAAATAAATGTAATATACCATATCCATAGAGCCAAGGACAGGAAACATGTATTTATCTCAATAAATGCGGAAAAGTTTTTGAAGAAGTCCAACCCACATTCACCATAAAAACACTATAGATAATTTAAATAGATGGTCTTTATCTCAATCTGATAAAAGCCATCCATCACAAACCAATAATCAACATTATACTACATGCTCAAAAGTGAAATATTTCACTCTAAAATCTGAAAGAAGGCAAGGATGCACACTCTCACCACTCCTATTCAAAATAGTTCCAAAATATTAGCCAGAGCAGTTACACAAATAGAAGAAATAAAAGTAATAAGAATAGGAAAGAAAAGATTTAAATTATCATTATTTGCATATGACATGATACTTTACATAAAACACCCAAGTCCATTAAAAGACTTCTAGATTTAATAAGCAGATTAAGTTACATAACAAGATACAATTTACCCACAAAAATCAATGCCATTCCTGTATACAAATAATAAACCTACTAAGAGAAAAATTAGAGAAACTATTCCAATCATAACAGCAGAGAAAATAATGAAATATTTGGAAATGAATCTGCCAAAGGTGGTAAAAGATCTGTAGATTTCAATACTCTATAAAAAGGGAGATCATGTCAGGTGTGGTGGTGCACACCTGTAATCCCAGCACTCAAGGAGCTAAGGGAGGAGGATCACTGTGAGTTTGAGACAAGGTTGGGCTACAAAATGAGCTCAAGGCCAGCCTGAACTGCATAACAAGACTGTCGTAAAAAGATTTTTAAAAGAGAATGTCAGAAAATGGAAAGACATCACTTGCTCTTGGGTAGGAAAGACCGATGTAGCATAAATGGCCACTTTGTAAATTTTAAAATAATAAATAAATAAATGGCCATATTCCCCAAATTGTTATGCAACTTAATGCAATCCATATAAAATATCATTAGCGCGCCTCACAGGATGACAGAAAACATTCCTAAATATCATTTGGAATTAGGAGAGACATGGAATAGCAGAAACAATTCTTGGCAACAAAGACAAAGCTGGGGGGCATCACAATCTCTTCAAACTATTTAAAAGACTACTGTGATGAAAAACAGCATGGTACTGGAAAAATTTAGACCAGAAGGTCAATGCAAAAGTTAGAGGATGTAGAAACATTTCCAAACACACTCAGCCACCTTATCTTTGACAACAGGGTTGAAAACTTTCACTGGAAGAAATATAGCCTCTTTACTAAATGATGCTTGAAAAACTGGATTTCCAAATGCTGAAGAGTAAAACAAGATCCATGTCTATGACTATGCGCAAAACTAAAATCAAAACAGATCAAAGATCTTGATATTAAAAGAGAAACATTAACATGACTAGAAGAAAGTATATGTAGACCTCCTTAATGTGAATTTTTTATGAATTTGAACTGCAGCATGTATGAGGTATGTTCATTAAATTCACTGATGACCACTATACAATACATGCAAATATCATATTATAAGCCTGCAACTTGTTAAATCTTTATTGATATTTTCAAGTACACATGTATAAAATATACATTTCTATTTGTATTATGAAAATGTTATATCCTAAACAATAGAGCTCATTAAATTTTCCATTCTAAATGTAACTTTGAATGTTTCCCGCTAGGGCATGTGTACAAACTGAATGACATATAAACAATGATAAGAAATTACACACAATCTTCATACAAAAACCAGCATTGAGTGTGTGGTGAGGTTAAGTTGGATGAGGAAGTGAAGGAAGACCGCAGATGGGAAGAAGCATCAGATATTTTCTGAAAAAACTGAAAGTTGTTATCTTGTTCTAAAACAATTAAATCGTGGACCACAGAAGAGATTGATTCTGAGTGAAATGCTCATTCTTCATTCTGAATATAAATCATAGTATTTTAGAGGAATACATGGAACAACATCTCTGTGGTCTTGAAATAGGAATAGATAACTGAAATGGAAGGAGACAGATACAAAATACACAGTGAAGTGGTAAAGCATGTTATATTAAAATTAATAACTTTTATTTATGAAAAGATGGAGACAGAGAGAAAATGGAGAAAGATAAACAATGAACCAGAAAAGAACTTTTTTTCTGGTATAGAGAAGGAAAACTTAAAACCAGTAAGATTAAGTAGGTGTATTGGGAAAATAGCAGACTCTTCCTAAAACACATGATGAAGTGAATAAGAACACATAAAAATGTATTCAACCTCCTTAGTAACAGGGAAATGAAAACACACCCTCATGTCTTCCACGAACAAGAATAAACCTAAAATCGAAGGTCTTTGCAAGCATGTGCATACACTAGGAAATTTATATGTTGCTAGAAAGAATGAGAATTATTTTAAATATTTTATAAAATTTTCAGCATTATCACATAAAGCTCAACTAATATAAAGACTAATGCAGCCACCGCACCACTGTGCATATGAACAGTACAAATTGTACATGCGGAAAAAACACATTTATTATTATTATTATTATTTTTAAAATTTTATTCTTAAAAAAATAAAAGCACAAAAACATATTAACAAACAGACACAAATTAGCATAAAAAATAGTACAATCACACCTCATCTACAGACAAGGTGACATGAACTCAACAGTGGTTATTGCTTTATCCATTGATATCTTTGAAGTGTATATATATAAACCCAGATACAGACATGCAAAATTGGTCAGACAATTAATCCTCTTAACAACAGAAAAACATAAAAAACAAAAAACCAAAGACAAAAAACACAAAAAAAACCCCAAAAAAATAAAACAAAACAAAACAAAAACTCACCAATAGTTGCTGCTTTGCATATTTATATCTTCGAAGTGTGTGTTCAGGATAACACATGCAGACATACAAGATTGATCAAATAACCCGTCATCAATTATTCCTTAGCATTAAGTGATATAATACAATAGTAGGACCATGTTAGCCCTCCTGCATATATGTATATTCATATATACATACATACATTTTTGTCTCTTTCTTTTCTCCTTTCCCTCGTCCCATGTGTTCTTTGTTTTTGAAAAGATTTCCTTCATGTCTCTTAGTTTATATTCCCACCCTCGAGTTCTTACACCAGTGATACAATACGTTGCCTGCACATGTACCGCTGATTTATTTCACTTATGGGTATGGACTACAGTTTTGACCACTTGCCTGCAAAGTCCCCCAAACTGTCTTTCTTTATAGCTGAATAATATTCCATTATATAAAAATGCAACAATTTTTTAATCCAGTTTTCTGTGGATGGACACTTGGGTTGCTTCCACATTTTAGCTATTACAAATTGTGCTGCTATAAACATGGGTGCACATATATCAGAGTGATATGAGGTTTTCAGAACTTCTGGGAAAATACCCAGAAGAGGAATAGCTGGTTTGAATGGAACCTCTAGACCTAGTTTGCTGAGAAATCTCCAAACGGCTCTCCACAGTGGTTGCACCAATCTGCATTCCCACCAGCAGTGTAATAGAGTCCCTATTTCTCCACATCCCCGCCAGCATTTATAATTGGATGACTTTTTCATACTAGCCAGTCTTACTGGGGTGAGATGAAATCTCGATGTTGTTTTTATTTGCATTTCTCGAATGACTAAGGATGTGGAACATTTTCTCATATATTTATTTGCCATTTGTATTTCTTTGTCTAAGTGTGTATTCATCTCAGATGCCCATTTCTGGATTGGGTCTTTGAATTTGGACAGGTACATGTTTTTTGATTCTTTGTATGCTCTAGGTAGAAGAGCTTTGTCTGAGGGACAGCCAGGTAGGATTTTTTCCCAATTTGTGGGTTTTCTTTTTAATTTGCTGGTGATTTCTTTAGATGTACAAAAACTTTTCAGTAGGATGAGGTCCCAATTATTGATTCTTTGAAGTGTTTCCCTTGCAGTTTCATTTTTGTTCATGAACTCTCTGCCTACTCCTATGTCTTCAAGATTTTTACCTACTTTCTCTTCCAATAGATTTAGAGTTTCTGTTTTAATGTTGAGATCTGTGATCCACTTTGAACTGAGTTGTGTGCATGGTGATAGACTGGGGTCTATTTTCAGTTTTCGGCAAGAGGCAAGCCAGTTTTTCCAGCACCGTTTATTAAACAGGCCTTCTTTTTTCCAGTGGGTTTGGTTGACCCCTTTGTCAAATATTAGGTAGCTGAGTGGGTTTTTTGTGGTGGTTGCATCTTCCAGTCTGTTCCATTGATCCTCCAGTCTGTTTTTTAGCCAGTACCAGGTTGATTTTATTACAGTTGCTTTGTAGTATAATTTCAGGTCAGGGACTGTGATTCCACCTGACTTGTCCTTATTGCCCTGGATTGCTTTTGCTATTCTGGGTCTCTTCTGGTTCCAGATGAATTTCAGGCATATTTTCTCTAGATCTGAGAGGTATTTTAGCGGTAGTTTGATGGGAATTGCAATGAATCTGTACAGCAGTTTTGGTAGTATGGCCATTTTTACAATGTTATATATTCCTAACCATGAGCAGGGTATGTTTCTCCATTTATTGAAATCCTCTTCGATATCCTTTTTCAGAGTACTGTAGTTTTCACTGAATAAATCTTTCACATTATTTGTTAGATTGATACCTAAGTATTTCAATTTCTTGGTTGGTACTGTAAAGGGTGTGGTTTCCTCAATTTCTCTCTCAGTCTGTTTGTTGTTCGTGTATAGGAATGGTATTGATTTTTTGGTGTTGATTTTGTATCCAGCTACGCTGCTGAATTTGTCAATTAATTCCAGGAGTTTTCTTGTGGAGTTTTTGGGGTCCTCCATGTACAGTATCATGTCGTCTGCAAATAGTGATATATTGACTTCTTCCTTTCCTATCCTTATTCCTTTTATTTCTCTCTCTTGTCTGATTGCTCTGGCTAGTGCTTCCAGAACTATGTTGAATAGGAGTGGTGACAATGGAAATCCTTGTCTTCTTCCTGACTTTAAAGTGAAAGTTTTCAGTTTATGTCCATTTAGTATGATGTTGGCTGTTGGTTTGTTGTAGATGGATTTGATCTGGTTGAGGTAGAGGCCATCTATTCCTATTTTTTCTAAGGTTTTTAACATGAATGTATGTTGGACTTCATCGAAAGCCTCCTCTGCATCTATTGAAATGATCATGTGGATTTGTCTTTGACTGTTTTAATATAGTGTATTACATTAATTGATTTTCAAATATTGAACCATTCCTGCATTCCTGGAATGGATCCTACCTGGTCGTGGTGTATAATTTTCCTTATGATTCGCTGTAATCTATTTGCCAGTATTTTGTTGAGTATCTTCGCATCTATGTTCATTAGCGAGATTGGCCTGTAGCTCTCTTTCTTGGTTGGGTGTCTCTCTCGTTTTGGTATCAGTATAATAATTGCCTCCAGAAATGTGTTTGGGAGAGTTGCTTCCTTCTCGATTTCATTGAAGTGTTTGAGGAGTGTTGACATTAGATCTTCTCTAAATGTTTTATAGAATTCTGCTTTGAATCCATCAGGGCCTGGGCTTTTCTTTGTTGGTAAATTTTTAATGATGTTTTGAATCTCATTAATTGATATTGGGTTGTTCAGGATTTTTACGTCTTCATGTTTCAATTTTGGCAATTTTTACCTTTCTACGAATTTGTCCATTTCTTCTGTATTTTCTATCCTATGGGAATACAGATTTTCAAAGTAGGTATTAATGATCTTTTGTATTTCTTTGGAGCTGTAGTGACTTCATCCTTTTTATTCCTTTTGCATGAATTTGAGATATTTCCCTTCTTTTTTTTGATAAGGCTGGCTAGGGGTTTATCAATTTTATTTACTCTTTCAAAGAACCAGCTGTTTGATTCACTAATTTTTTGTAGAGTTTTCTTCATCTCAATTGCATTAATTTCTTCCCTGAGTTTTATAATCTCCTCCCTTCTTTGGGCTCTTGGTTTTGCTTATTGCTCTTTTTCTAAGAGTTTGAGGAGTGTAATTAGGTTATTTATTTGTTCTCTTTCTATTTTCTTTGTATATGATTTCACTGCTATAAATTTCCCTCTGACGACTGCTTTCATTGCATTCCTCAGATTCCGATAGGCTGTTCTTGCGTTTTCATTTATTTGTAGGTAATGTTTAATTTCTTCTTTAACTTCTTGTGCGACCCATTGGTTATTCAGTAGGTTTTTGTCTAATTTCCACGTGTTTATGTGGTTTTTGGAGTTCTCTTTGTCATTATTTTCCAATTTTATTGCACTGTGGTCCGATAATATGCATGGGATAATTTCAATTCTTTTGCATTTAGGTAGATATGCTCTATGGGCTAGAATGTGGTCTATTTTGGAGAAAGACTCATGTGTAGCTGAGAAAAACATGTATTCTGATGTTGCGGTGTAGAACACTGTATACATCTCCTAAGTCCATCTGTTCACACTTTTGGTTCAAGTCTGTTATTTTTTTGCTGAGTTTCTGTCCGGTTGATCTGTCTCTTTGCATCAGAGGCGTGTTTATGTCCCCTATTACAATAGTGTTATTTATTTGACTTTTTGCATCTGTCAAGATTTGATTACTAAAGTTAGGTGCTCCATGGTTTGGTGCATAAATGTTTAGGATTGTTACCTCTTCCTCTTGCAGCTTTCCCCTAACTAGTATGTAGTGGCCCTCTTTATCTCTTTTGATTGCTTTTGGTTTGAAGTTTACATTGTTTGCAAATATAATAGCTACCCCTGCTTTTTTCTGTGGACCTGTTGCAAGGAGAATTGTTTTCCAACCTTTAATTTTCAACCTGTGGATTTCTTTTTGAGCAAAATGTGTTTCCTGTATACAGCATATCGTTGGATTGTGTTCCTTAATCCAGTCTTCCAATCTTTTCCTTTTGACTTTTGAGTTGAGGCCATTTACATTAATGGTTATCATAGTTATATGTTGACTTATTCTATTCATGTTATTTACTTGATGTTTTTCTGCATTTGTTGACTGTTTATTTGCTTGTTCTGTTTAGGGAGTTATTTCTAGTGTTGTTTTTGGAATTGTGTTCTCTTTTTTCTCTGTCTAGAATATCTTTTAGTGATGTTTGCAATGCTGGTTGGCACTCATGAAGTTCTTCAGTTGTTCCTTTTTGTGGAAATATTTCATTTCTCCATTGAATTTGAGGGATAGTTTTGCAGGATACATCAGTCTGGGTTGGAAGTTGTTTTGTCTCAGAATCTGTAATATCTCGCTCCAAGCTCTTCTTGATTTCATGGTTTCTGTTGAGAAGTCTGCTGTGATTTTGATGGGCTTTCCTTTATAGGTGATGTTTCATTTCTCTAGCAGCTTTTAATATTGTGTTCTTTCCTGGATATCTGGGATCTTGACTATTATATGCCTGTGTGTGTTTTTCTTTGGGTTATGGATCATTGGGTTTCTATATGCCTCCATTAACTGAACTTTAGTGTCTTTTACCTTGTTTGGGAAATTTGCTGCTATTATTTCATCAATTATTCTCTTTATATCATTTGTGAGATCTCCTTCTGTTTCACACTCTCCTATAACTCAAATATTGTTACGTTTTGCCTCATCTTGAAGCTGGTCGAATGACTTTTCTTGTGTCTTTGCTGATATCATGAGATTCTTCGTTTCATGCTCATAAGCTGCCATGCAGTCTTCAAGTTCTGAAATTCTAGCTTCAGTTTTATTTAAATGGTTTTGCATGCTTTCAGTGTAAGTTTTTAAATCCTGGCATTCTCTTTGGACCTGTTTCATTTTTGGTAATTCATTCCTAAAGTGCTCTTGTAACGTTTCCATTTGTTTCCTACTTTATTCTAGTCTTTTGTCTGTGTCTTCTCTATGTGTATGGAACATTTCTTCCATCATTGTTTTCAGGTCGTTGTTTGTCTGAGAGATCATTTCAGGTATGTGGCTTATTTCTGCTTTAAGCTCTTTTATGGCCTGTTGGAATTGTTTCATTTTGGATGCAATCGTTTCATAACTTGCAGGTATGTGGCTTCCTGGTTCCCTTGTATCCTCACATTCAAAACTTGTTCTGGGTGGGGTTGAGTTTTGAGACTGCGTTTTGTTCCTCTGTTTTCCCATTTTTGGGTATCAGATTCAAACTGTGGAGCTATAAATTCCCAGGCAGTTCAGCAGGCAAAGGTCTGCTGCATAGGCTGCTCCAGTGATTCCTTCTCTTTGGGAGAATGTCCCTTAAGCTGTCTGCTGAGATTTCTGCTTCTACTCCCTACCTCAAAACCTGGCTGGCGCGCATGAACAGCTCGCCTCCTCAGGGACCTTGCAGGCAGGGGGCCGCTCAGGTGTTCCTCCCTGGGTGGAGCTCTTCCCCCCCTCACAAATCCCTTTGGGGTGTTGAGCCAGCTCTTCCGACCCGGGGGATCCTGCAGTCAGTAAGGGTGCTTGGATGTCGCTCGCTGGGCGGAGCTTCTTCCGGACTCAGAAAAAAACTGGTCAGGGCACACAATGAACTCACCCTGGGATCGTGCAAACAGGAATGCCATTCAGATGTATCTTCCTGCATCGAGCTTCTTCCCGACTCAGAAATCCTGCCGACCGCAGCTGCCACAGCTCGCGTGGTACCAGCTGCGGGGGCGGGGCTCTGAGCGGGATCCCGGACCGCTGCCCAGATTGGCGCAATCTGCCCCAGTAGCACCTTGTCTGAGTTTACTCTTCTCCACCGCCTGCAACAAATCCTGGTTACAGCCGCTTCTGAGCCGATCGGGTTCAGGAGCTGGAAGGGTCCGTCCCACCGCAATCACTTTCTCGGCTGTTCTCGGTTTGAACCGAGCTGCGGCCCTAGCGCAGCGCCGATCCCTCTTGGGCCCTGCTCTCAGGATCCGCCCACTTCTCACCGAGCGGCTTATCCAGCTGCCCCTTTAATGCTCAGGCCACGGAGAGCAACAGGATCATTTGGAATTTGCATCCATGGACCGGGCACCTGCGTGCAAAGGATCAGTCTCTGGGAGAGTTTTCCTCTGCTGCTCACCTGGTCGCCATCTTCCCGGAAGTTCCAAACACATTTTTTAGAGGTTAGGGCCCACAGCGCCCAAGGAGACACACAAGCGCATCAACTTGGGAATGATCAGCTCTGTGATACTCTCACAGTAGAATTCAGTCCTGAAAAAATTTTCAGAAATAAATAGCAGAAGCATGAGAAAAACAGAAGTCAGTGCTATAAAAGATCTGAAACAATATGCAGAAATATGGATAAATTTCAAACAACATATAGAAACTATCTAGGCAGTGTAGCTCTGTACATAAGAGTCTCATCACTTGAGGGCCAAATAGGCTGAAAACCTACAGGCTTCTTCCAGAGATGCCCATGATCACCAGACTTAGGTCACTAAGAGAACTTACAGACATGCAGGATGAATTGGGGAGTTGAGAAGGACTTTAAGATGGTCAGAGAATGAGGAAAGTGGTGGCTTTCAACTCAGGAGAAGATTTGGATGTCAGATTGTTCCCATGCGTGGGTGACCTGCTCTTGTATGAGTAAAAAAACCCTCTAAACTCACTGATACAGGTCATTAACATCACATAAAACATCAAGGAGTGAGAGCAACCACCTCAGCAGGGACTCACAAAAATTTCCATAGTGAACAGCAGAACAAAACCCATAGTCTTTGCAAAACTTTTATTTCTCTCTTAGTCACAAGCAGAGGAAAAAGTGACAATTCCAGCACAAAAAAGGTCAGCACAGGAACACAGAAAGAGCCAGCACACTGGAGCAGATGGCACTTGTGTGGTTTTGGGGATGTTTACATTTTAGTGTTGTGGCTGTGGAAAATGACAGTTTCTCCAAAATTATAAAATGTTCCTGGAGATTGATCCAGAAATCAAGGCTCCTTGTGTATATCTAAAGGAATGAACATTTAGATCTCAAAGCGCTACTTTTATTCTAATGGGATTATGAGATAATTCAAACACAAACACATAAAAACAAAACACATAGAAGCCACCTAAATGTGCACTGAAGGAGAGGTGATAAGGAAAATGCATTGTACCTGTAAAACTGACTAATATCAAGCCTTAGAAGGCAAGCAAGCCCTATAACAGACACAGACATGATGTAATTCAAAGCCATTACACTAAGCAAAATAAAGCAAGTACAGAAACTTAAAAACCCTGGGTGGCCTCACATGAATGTGGAACATACAACGGTCAATCCTACAAAAGTGGAGTACTGGTTTCAAGGAGATGCAGGATAATGGAAAACAGATAATGCTGATGATGAGAAAGATACCCAATAAAATTTCTAAACAATATTGTGTGATGCATGATTAAAAACACAATATTACGGAAGTAAAAATTTGCCATGATGCTGGCTGGATCTTATGTACTATTACCACAAGAGGAAGGAAAGTCAAGCGAAAAGGTGAACACAGGTCAAGAAGGATCTATTGGAGGTGAACAAATTTTTTTGTTTGAAAAGCTCTTTAATATCAACCATGTGGTGATCACACACTTAGATGGGATCTTTGTATCAAGTGAGGCAGAAAGGAGCAGACATGGAAGGAGCAGAGGATTTGCAATGCTGAAGTGTCTGAATATGGCAATGATCTTTGGTAACACACTTCACAAAACTGAGAGGTTTTCACTGAATATAAATGTGAAATCAAAGAAAATACAAACACTCTATGGGAAACATTTGTCACCAGCATACAGATTTACTGCATAGCTCTTCTCTCCACAGATCTAAATTGAGTTCCTCAACTCAAATTGACAAGATTACAAATAGTTTCCAATTTATGGCACTGATTTTCAAGACAGTGTCGTGTGTGTACTCATTTCAAAGTACATACAGTTAGGCACTTTAAAACATTCAAATTTTGAATGTTATTCATACCACAGTGAAGTAGTTAAATGTTAAGAATTGTGTCCCTGTGTGCCTGTATTTGTCTCATGACCACGTTTTGTTTTGCAGTGCTGAGAGTGGAAACTAAGACCTCACAGGGTCAAGCATGGGTCTACTGCTGAGCTATGTCTCAAAACTGTGGACAGAACATTGACATTAAAAGAAGACATTTTTAAAAAATAATGAATATAGGGAATTGTCACCAATCATGGTGAATTTTTAAAAGTTACTTCAATAAAAGAGTCATGTGACTGTCGTTGAAGTATAAAGTAAAAACCGGGATCTGCCATACAAGAATAAGTGACAGAAATCCAAAACTATAAAATGAAGGAGTAATAGAAGTATATTAAAGGAAGTAAAACACACTTAAATATGTAGTAATTTTATATGCACAAATATTTCACTGACTTAGGTAAATTAAAATCTATAATTAATTGAGAGAGATAAAGAAAAATACTCCACACCGAACTGACAAAAACAAAGAAAGAACACAGACAAGCAGAAAGAAAGTAACTGAGAAAGGGGGTAAAACACCTGCACGTTTAAAATAAAATTATGTTAATCATTAATGTTGAAACGTATTTCCTTTGCATTGCTGTGAATTACTGTTCATTAAAAAATACCTCTGGTATCATCTTATACCTAAGTCTACTGTAACACTGGCTTATAGCTGTGCATTGGTCTTTATGTTGGAGACGTGCGTGCAGTATTGAAGACATGGAAAGACTGATTCACATGTCCAGTGTGGTTAGATGTGTGCTCTCTTATTCCACATGAACCTGCACACACACTGTTCACGAGTCATGAGAATGAAGGGACTAACAGTTGGAAAACAAGCATAGATTAAGGCAGAAGTTTTAACAACCTGCCAAGCAGCTTCGTGATAAAGAGAAAACCAAACATTCATGATGGAAGACAGTGCATAGAAAGATACAAAGGCACAGACCAGCATGAGGATGCTTTGAGGAGCTCTGGTCTCAGGGGAAGGTCTTGATGGGATTTTGTGTCTGTGAATATGCTGAGTTCGCTGCTTGTGCCTGTAGAGAATGAAAACCATGGAGCCACTGCTCCAGATCTTAAGTGTCAAACACAAAATGTCATGTGATAACCTCAATGCTGCAAAAGTGGAGATTTTGTCTTTGCTAGAAATCACAGCTGAAAAGTACTGATAATCTATACTGTTTGTGATGTTTGTATTGTTCATTTTGTCCCTCACAAGCATAGGGATTCTGATGTTTAGCTGCAGGTGCAGGGCCCAGGAAATGATGGGACAGGGCCTGATGCACTTCAGGGCTTTCCCTTTCAGCTCTGTCCACCTGGAGCTACGGGGGCTGATGGTGATGGCCTGGAAGACACTCAGCAGGCAGGTGGTGCTGAAAGACACGCCCTTGCCCACCACTTGAACATAGAACACAAGTTTGCATCCAAAATTATTAAGGAAGTCTTCCACTCCAAGTGCTGCCAGGGTCTCTGGGATTCCTCTGGAGAGAATGACCAAGAGGTTGGCCACTGTCAGGTGCCTGAGAATGAAGTCTGTGGTCCTGGGCCTGCATCCACTGAAGGAAAGGCAAAAAGAATGACAAAAAGGGAGAGATTTCCCAGGCTTCCAATGGCAAGGGGAAAAAGGAAGAGGGCTACGAATTTCAGATCCACAGATGACATTCTTCTGTTGTGCATGGTTCATATCCACAGTCAAAATGTAGCATTCTGTATGGAAACATATCTTACGAGGAAAAGGTTTCACATGAAATGAATTCAAAATTATGCGTATTTATATTCCTTAAATTCTATTTCATAAATATTACAAGATATTTCCTTTGCATTTCTGTGAATTACTGTTGATTAAAAATATCTCTAGCTATATATTTAATATATCTAACTATACGTTTTGTGTTTTAAAATTTAAATATTCCTTTTCATCATACAGCATTTTAAATATATGGGTCACTGTGGTTTATGGCTTACTGATTCTAACACACTTAGGCCTCACAACACAATGGTTTGGACCTAATCATGTCTGTCTTTCAGAAAAAGCATGCTTAGCAAAGAGAAGGTACGTAACTCACCTACGTGTCAAGACATTTGGATGCATCAGCCAGGCTCCACTGGCCTTGTGCTTATTTGTGTGCTTTACCATCCCAGAGTCCAAGTGGTGGTGATATTAGAAGCCATATGTATAATTCTCCATATTGAAATATCCTTTTACAAAAGTTGGACTGTGATACTCTGCATTCTATCTGAAGGTTTTATTTGTACCACAGACTCACTTCTAAGGGAATATTCACCAGACTTTAAGATTAACAGCGGATTAAGTAATCTCTTATAACCAATGTTTAGTAGCTATGTGTCAATGTTATAACAGCAACAGAAATTTTGCTAATATGATTTAACATAGAAATTCCATGTAACATTGATTTTATTCTCTAAGGTAGTGCTTTATATATGAAATTGAAGTCATAGAAACTAAAACAACCTTCAATATATAGCTTACTTTTTTTTCTTAATTTAGAAAATAAAATAGTAAAATGTCATTTGAGTATGATGCCAGAGTACATCGTGTATACCAACTAGGATTTCAGGTCTTCATATCACACTCATGCTGATGGCCCATGATGACAGGTAATCACAAAATGACATTACAGTTTTTAAACTTGGAAAATATAAAAATACACACTTGAATCAGAAACAACCGTTCAGTTAAATTTTTATGAAAATCACTTCCCCAAACAACAAAAGAAAGATTATCGCACATGGTCAACAGAATACAAATATTTCTAGAGAGGTCTAGAAACACCTCAAATTATTACGTCAACCACAGCGGGGGAAAAATCACTATAAGCACTAAAAATTGCCATTTAAACACACTGCTTATAGAGGAAGATGCTGGGCCACCTGTCTCCAGTACACTCATTATCACAAACAAGAACTTCTACTGAAGCAGTATTGCAAGTGACGGCAGCTTCTCTGTGATTTCTACACAGCACTCTGAACAGCAGGCTGCTTTCCTGATCTCAACCTTACGGATCTTCCTAATGAGGTGACATTACTGCTTGGAGTGACTGTCACAACCATCTTTTCTGCTGGTTGTATGAAAGCACCGGGCAAAGGATGAGAGGCTGGTGAGGAATCTCAGACCTCCAATCTCTGTCCTCACCTCAGCCTGGGCTTCAGGAATCATCCCTCCTCCCTATGTGTCTCCCTCACCCTAGATGAATCATTTTTCTGGACATGACAACCCTCTGAAACACAGACCCTAAATCAGCTTTCCCTCTCACAGCCTCTATTTCACAGATGAAAGCAGAAAATACTCACCAAGCAACTTCCTGCTTCTCCTCCTGCTTGTGTGGGAGGGAGGCGGTGAGATTCCAGCACATGGATCACGGCTGTGTGATCTCAACTCCCCCTGAAAATCATTTATTGCTTCACATGCAATTTTCATGACAGTGCATGTTTATGCAGTAGATACAATTAAAAAAGCAAATAAGTTCTTTCCAGATCCCAATTCCCACAAATAATTAGAAGTTGCTGTGGGCATTGCCACGCAGAGAGAGTTTCAGTGCTTTGGACAATCCTTCCCCATCAGCTACAGGAGCACAGTCCCATAGGGCTCAAGGAGAAAACTTTGCTTTCTGAAAGATGAAGAAAACTCAGTGAAGCCTGTGTATTTTCCCCAATTGTAATTGATGCATAAATATACGTACATGTGTGTGTGTTTACATGAATATATTGGTTTGAAATACATAAACATAGGAAATTATATAAATACAGATATAGAATTATATACATAGATTTTGTGTGTATTTGCATGTATGTGAGAACAGTTACGTATGATATTAGCCATTTTCAAGAATGCAACATTGTTAGTAGCTAAATTACCAAGATTTGAGGTATGTCCCTAGAACTTACTGCTACCTACAAGGGGATGGGGATCTCTGCCCAGTACTCCTCAGGCCCTAGTCACTAGTGACCACCATTCTTCTTTTCTGAGGGCACCTGATTTATATCTCACATACACCTAAGGTCATGTGGCATTTCTGTATTCGTGCCTGGATAATTTCTCTTCATATAAAATCTTCACTGTTTATGTACTTTATTCACAATGATGGGTCCTTACTTTTTAAGACCGAGCAGTTTTTTTGTGTTTATTTGTTTGCTTTGCATTTCTATTTTATAGAAAAAGATAAAACAATTCTCATAACAAACAATAAAAGAATAGCAATAGTTACTACATTGTATCTGTTTACATTGAAGGTAATTTCTCAGGGTACAACATTGGGGCATAAATATTTCTCCAATCGATATTAGCACAAAGCTTCCTTTTTAATGATCTAAGAGACACTAATTGTATGACTGAGTTGCCTTTTTCTGGTTTTCATTACTGTCCTTTCTCCTTTCAACCATCCTAGCTCATTTTTTTCCTTTGAACATTGATTTCCCATTTCACAATATCTATTGTGCATTTTCGACCTTCTTTACTCTTTCACTTTCTGACACAAGGGAGGCAATACCATGTGTGCAAACATGAGTCTGATTTAGTTCACTTATGAGTGTGATCTCAAGTTGCATCCAATTATCTATAAAGTCTCAAGTTCATCCTCCTTTATGGCTCAGTAGCACTTCATTATATAAAAATATCATATCTATTGAATCCATTCCTTGGTTGATGGGCATTTGTTTTGTTTCCAACCTGTACTTATTGCAAATTTTGCTGCTATAAACATGGGTGCACATATATCGCTGTGGTATGATGCTTTGGGTTCTTCTGGAAAGCTACCCAGAAGGAGAATAGCTGAGTTGACTAGGCCCTGTAATCCCAGCATTTGTAGTAATTTCTACACCGATTTTAGATATGTAATTTGTACATATCTAAGAATCTGTCAATTTGTTCTTTGTTTTCCATCCTAAGAGTAAAGATTTTCAACATATGTATTGATCTTCTGAGTTTCCACAGGATCTTTAGTGATTCCACACTTTTTATTTCATATTGCATGAGTTTGAGACTTTTCCTTCCTTTTGTGATAAGATTACATAAGGTTTTATCTGTTTTACTTATTCTTTCAAAGAACCAACTCTTCGATGCATTAATGCTTTGTAATATTTTCTTAATTTCAATTGCATTAGTTGCGTTAATCTAATCTTTTTTATTTCCTCCCTTGTATGGGTTCTGGGCTTGACTTGCTTTTCTTTTTCTACAAGCTTGAGGTGCAGCATGAGGTTGGTTTGTTTTGTGCTCATTCTGCTTTCCTGATAGAGTTTAATTAATCCATACTAAGTTCCAAATACATTAAATATCCACAGGTTGTGTAAATGAATCAGAGTACAATAATGCATTTTGAATTCTCTAATTACTGATTAATATTAAATATAATGAATTTTAAGTAAATATTTAAGTCAGATACTCAAGATGTGAAGGTCTATGTAATATAAACATTTTACCTAACATCCTGGGTTAGACCAATGAATCTCTCAGAGGAAAGAGATTGAGAAATAAAAGCATACTGAAGGAGATAAACTTAAATATATTGCAATGTATGATACATACATCAATTGCATTGAGTAAAGTATTTCAAAGCATTTTTATTAGTAAAGAGAGCAGTGAGATACATTGCATGCAGCAAAATGAAGTAATAACATCAAAAACTGAAATACAAAATAAAATGTTAAGAGGAACTAAGCATGGGACCTGGCTTCATTTTATACTAGTATTAGTTAAGGAGATGTAGCACTACCTGTTTCATGTATGTCTGTATCCCATAACCCTGGCTCCTAAAAGTGCTTGAGATTAAGGGACATATGAGAGCATTCATGACTGCATATGTGAAAATCACAAACATCACACACATCTGAGCAGCTGAGAAATCTGCCCACTTCTTCCAGATGAGCCTGCATGCACTGCACTCATGACTTGTGAGCATAAATGAGTAAGCAAGGAGAAGCCAAGCAGTGACATGCAGAAATGTTGGCCAGCACCACAAGCTTCACCAATGAAAGCAAAACAAACATGAAAAATGTGAGACAAGCTAAGAAAGGATACAAAGGCTTTCATAGGATTAGGATGCTTTGAGAAGCTCTGGTCTCAGGGCAGGTTCTGATGAGATGTCCGTGTTTAGGTCTGGTAGACCAGATGCTCGTGCCCACAAAGACTACAAAGCCCAGAGAATCAGGTGAGATCATGTTTCCCAAACACAAAATATCATGGAAAATATCAATGCTTCAGAGTCTGTACCTGTATATTTCCCAGGAACATAGGTAAGCAGCACTCAAAATCTATAGTTTCTGTACTGTTTTTGTGGTTGTTCTTTTTATGAGTCATAAGCACAGACTATATGCAGTATGGAGCAGATGGTGTTAGAGAGGCCCAGGTACTTTAGGAATTTTACTTTCATCTCTGCCCTGATGGAATCCCTGGGACTGATGATGTCCTGGAAGACACTCAGAGGGAAAGTGTTGAGGGTCATGCAACTGTCCACCTGTGAGGAGAGGGAAGGAACTGCATCCACAGTCACTGGAGAACTTTTATTCCAAACCCTGCCATGGCCCCAGATTCCTCTTGAGAAACTGACCAAGGAGATGGCCGGTCTGGTGCCTGAGAAACAAATCTGTTGACCTTTGAACTACTGAAGTGAGGAAGACAGAATAACACAATTGCAAGAGATGCCTTAGGATTCTAATGAGAATCTGGAAAATAAAAGATTATGCTGAATTTCAGCTCATGAAGATCATTCTCTTTCTGTCTGGGATCTAACATAAACATTTAATGTGCAACATTAAGTTTGGAAATTTAAATTGTGTGTTCTCTTCTAACTCACAACAACAGGATTAGTTAGAACCTAATAATAATTTCCATTTACACATATAACTTATCATAAAGAAGGTTATATGGATTAGTTAAATGTCATCAAAAACAAGATTTGGGCCTAGTAAACAGGTTGAATTACATGCATATCTCTGTGCATGCTATCAGCGATATGGTATCTGGCACTGAATATTCCAACAATATATACCACTTTCCATATCCCAAATCTGCTTACTAAGTACAGTTATGCCTCAGTTGTCCAAAGGCTCCAAGCTCAAACTTCCCACTACTTGAATGACAAAGTTTAAAAGGAACCTGGTCAGTATTCATAACTCTACTTGATAGTCTAATTAAAAATCTGACATGAAAAACTGCTATAAATTTAAATTGTGAGTTATATCTTCTAACTCATACAACAGGTTTAGTTAGAAACTGTAATGATTTCCTCTTACACAGATGACTTAAGATAAAAGAGGTTATATGGCTCATTTAAATATCATCAAAATAAGATTTGAACCAGATAACCAGGCAGGAATTACATGCTTATCTTTGTGCATACTATCGGAGATATTGTAACTGGTACTCAACATTCCAGCAATGTGTATCACTTTTCCTATTTCAAATCTACTTATTAAGTACAGTGATGCCTCATTTATCAAATGGCGCCGAGCTCCAACTCCCCACTACCTGAACAATAAAGTTCTGAAGAAATCTGTTCAGTGTTCACAACTTTACTTGGTTGTCCAACTGAAAGTCAAACTTAAGAACTCCTGTGCTGGTGCCGAATGAGTCACCTCTCAGCTCACAGTGATGATGCCTCAGTCTAAGCAGTGCTCTTCCCCAGACGACATGCAGTGCTTGTGTTAGTGCATAAACGCTTATCGCTTCTTTGGTGCTTTGATTGCATAAAATATCATGACCATGACTCCAGGGAAAGACAGTGATAACCAGTCATAAAGTTAAGAGGAAAACTGTGAGAACCACAATGGAGTTAAAGAAAAAAAATGTGAAATTTCTTAAACTCATGGAAAAAAAGGTATTTTTAAGTATAATTTTTGGGCCTCAGGGCTAATTATTCAGTTTTTCATTTTTTATGGGAAAAATATGTTCAGTTCTCAAAATTGTTAGTGTTCAAACACAAATTTGGAGTGGATTCAGTTTGATAACTGAGGTATCACTGTAATTATAATTGTGATAATATTCAATTTCTGAGATCTATTTCTTCCACAAAAGAAAACTACTAATCACTGAATATTTAATAGTGTATTAAAATACCAGTGCTCTAAATAAGTGCTTAATGCTAGATTGATTTTAGTAAATATGAGCCTCTAACATGGTAGAAACAAAAAAATTCATATATCATATTTACAGAAAAAATATATACATAATTAAAAAATCTTTACCATAAGGTTAGTCATGTCAGTTTAAAGTATAAACAATCTGTGTATATATTTATATGCATAGACGTTAGATTCATATATACATATGCACACACTTATATACATTAGCATGGGACATAAAAATAGTTGACTTTACTCATTAAATTTCATAATGAACTACATTTTTGGATTCCTTAGTAAAATACTAAATAATTCAGAGAACGTGAGTCTCTAGGGTTCTTTATGAATATTCTTATATTTTATATTAAAGAAAAGAATAGAAAAATGGTATAAAATTTCAAAACAAGATTGTAGGAGAGTAACTACAGTTAGTACATGGCCTATTTTTATCCTGAGAGCAGTTGCTCAAATTACAAGATATAGGCATGAAGAATTGATCAGACAATATAGGCATGAACCTTTCCTTTCAATGAGCTAATAGTAATTTGTAGTATAACTATCTTAACCTAACACCCATTTGAACTACACTTCACAATTAGTTTGTTCAGATTTGAAAAATTATTCTCTAATGGTTTTAATTTCTGTTCTTTACTCATGCCCAGATGACATTCCCTGCTTCACCCTTCCTTTGCACGCCCTTGGGTGCCTCCACGTGTCTCACCGTAACACCCTTGATAGAACAGGTGAAAAGACTGCTAAAATAGACCGTGAGGCTTTGCAACAACTTCTCGCAGAAGTGCAGGATCCAGTGGGACCCACAGACTTTCCTCTCTCTCCCCAAATGTACAGGGCTCCACCTCCTGCCTCCCTGAGGGGCATCATCTGTACAGAGAGAAGATGGAAAGTGAGCAGCTGCACCGCAGGCTCCTCTGCTAGGTACTTATCACAAACAAGGAACTTCTAATTGTATCTGGGAAACTGGAATTCATGGAAAGCTTTTAGATACAGAACTTTTGTTCACACCACAGAATGATTGATAATTTCGACCCTGTAGGGAGGTGAAGTCACAGCGTAATCAACATTTATCCTTGTGTCTGGTCCTGTCCCTTCCCTAGGCACTAACATCCATATATGGCTGTCATCCTGATGTCATCATTCTGCTAGTGCAGAGGAGACAGACGGGTATTTCTTTTCCAGTCTGCCAGGGGGAGTCTGCAGGAGACCCAGGAGAAAGGGTTCTGGGTCCGTGCTCTTGTGTAGAGCTTGTGCCTTTTGAGTAGAGACAGATGTGCGCTGAGCCCCATGGACAGGACAAAGGTGGAGATGCGGGCAGAGCCTGTGGATGGAGACTGTGGGGCTACAACCCTGCGCTGTGCTCTGCTGACTGCTGACAGTTTCCAGTTCAGCCCTCGCCGGTCGTGATTGCCGGAGCTGGGTGTAAACAGGAATGAAGTGTGAGTTCTATGATGTATAGGAGAATGACTTGCACATTATTCTGTCCTTGAAGATGCCACCAGAAAGTCACGCAGGAATTTTTGTTTTCATTACAAAATGTATTGTCACTTTGCTTGTATTTAAATTGTGGCATTGGTACATATACATGTTGTACCTTGACGATTTCTATTCCATTTCTCTCATCCCTTTTCTCCCCGCATCACATCTCCTTCCCAGCAACAGTGTTTATCTCCATGTTTCTTGAAATACCTCTTCTGTTTTGGTCTTTAAATTATTTACATTTTTATGCTCACCTCAAGAGAAATTAAGTAACATTTAACCTCTGTGTCTGCCATGGTTCCCTTAGCATTCTGAGATTATCTCCTTCTGAATCATGCAGGATGTGTCAAGCGAAGCCATAACTCTATCTCTATGTAAAATAGTTGAAGTAGATTTGCACTGGGGGTACTTTCCTTCTTGAAGTTGAATAAAGACCATTAAAAGTCATCACTTCATACCTGAGGGTGAAGGATGGTAGGAAAACATTCCATGCATTGATCAGAGGCTGTGACAACGTTGTAACACTTTCATCTTAAAATGTGCTATAAAAATATCAATCCCGCCTGTCCTTCATTTCAACAGCATGGATTTGCTGCCATTGTTTTAATTTCCATTCAGCAGCATTATTTCCATCTTAATACCTCTTAAAAGTTGCACGATATGGAGAGTGTCTAATTTTTAGAAAATAATGAACAAAGCACCATGCCCTCTCTACTGAATATTAACTTCGTTTACTCTCTAAATAGCTTAGCACTTGAATTTCATACATTTGTTAAACCCCAATATGGTAGAAACTCACTCTTGTGCTATGTTTTATTCAGTAGTATTACACAAAATAAGTTGCATGTTTTGCTACTTTAATCTTCTTCATATGTAATTAGTTCTGCTTAGGGAAAGTAAGTAGATATTTCATCAAGATTTTCATTGATAAACTATTTCTTGAACAATGAAGTGTTGATAACAATAGACAACATATTCAAATGCATGAAATACAATAAGTGAATGTAAACAAAAAAGACATATGTATGTATTATTTAAAGAACACAAACAGGAGGTATGATTTTTTTATAGCTTAATAATACTACTAGTAATTCAGAAACATGTATATTCTACAATGAAACCAGGCTATGAGTTTATATCACAACCATGAACCTCACCGAGACTAAAATGTCTATGAATGTAAAAAACTAAAATGATGCCTAAAGCATATAAAAGCAGGTGTTGCAATAGTTGTAGAATCATAACATGATCATAACAGTGATCTATATAATGTAAAAACTTTGATAAACACATGGAACTTGATCGCTAAATCAACAAAGGAACTATGCGTTAGAAATAAGCTGCTAGGGAAAGTCATGGTAAAGGGGGAGTATCAAGTGTAAGTTTTCATGCAATAATACAATTTACAATTTTGTACAAGAGTTTACATTTGCCAGAGTGAATATTGCACAGAGAAATAAATGTATGGCCTTCATGGATATTAAAATTGGCATAGTCTTCATTGTGCAGGTGGTCATTGGAATTGTGGGGAATTTCTCCTTCTTCAGTCAGGACATATTCCTATACTACAGTAGCTACAAGACAAGGGCCACAGACTTGATTCGCAGGCACCAAACTGTGGCGAATTTCTTGGTAATTCTCTCTAAAGGAATCCAAGAGATCTTGGCAAGATTTGGGGTGGAGCACTTCCTCAGTGATCTTGGATGCAAATTAGTTTTCTGTGTTCATGTCTTGAGCAGAGGTGTGTGCTTTGGCAGCACCTGCCTCCTGAGTGTCTTCCAGGCCATCACCATCAGCCCCAGAGATTCGAAGTGGGCACAGTTTAAAGGGAAACTTCCCAAGTACACGAGAAATTCCACCGCTCTATGCTGGGTCCTGCAGTTGTTGCTGAGCTGCAGATTTGCATTGTCTATAACCAGCAAATTGACAATGAGAAACATCACAAATAAAACAGACTTTGCATACTGCTCCAGTGTAAATTCCATTGCAAACTTATATTATTTAAGTACAGCATTGATCTCTATCAGTGATATGCTGTGCATGGGACTCATGCTCTTCGCCAGTGGCTCCATAGTTTGCATCCTGTACAAGCACAAGCAGCGGGTCGAACACATCCATGGGACTAATAGCTCCTCCAGATCGTCTCCGGAGACCAGGGCCACTTATAGGATCATTGTCCTCGTGAGTGTCTTTGTGTGTTTCTACATCCCCTCTGTCATCATGCACATGTAGCTGACTTTTTCGGGAAAGTACACCTCCTTCCTGCACACTCTGGGAGCCTTCATAAATGGATGTTTCCCAGTTATACGCCCCTTCTCGTTCCTGAGCCGTAGTCACAGTGTATCACAAATCAGCTGCATCTGCTGTGCAGGGAAAGCAGAGCCAGACCGATCTCATCACAGTAGGAAAACATGAGCACCACCTGCTTTTCAGCTTTGAGCTATGGACGGACACCACCCCTAAGGATTCAGAAAATGTGGGGGACATAAATTCACATCTTTATTATTTTTTCTATGTCTCCTCATGCAGATTTCAATAATAAAACTTTCTGCACATCTCTGCTCTCTCCGTTCATCAGAAATTATCCCCTAGACGCTCACTGCACTTTTCTTATTTTTAGGGCTCTTCAAACTGCTTGGGGCATCACCATGTCCTGCAGAACGTTGCCCTATCTTGAGCCCATGTGGAGTTGTCCACAAAACACTGGCTGGGTGGGCACCATGTTCCTTTGAATGAACAAGAACATCCCCTTTTAATTACTAAGACATGGTAACTCAAGCTTCAGTGAGTTAAAAATGCTGAAATTTCTTTTAAGAGCTTGGATGTCTGATTCTAGGAAGTGGTTGAGGTCTGCTGTACAGGGTGTCCCTAAGTGCCCCTGTTGCCCGTGCTTCATCTATGTGGTCCAGGGTCCTTAGGAAAGGGTTTCCAAGCTTACCTGAGTTCTAGCACAGATCTCTCCATTCTCCGTGTGTTTGAGAAAACTATTTTCCTGCAATAATTGCTCTCTGACATTCCATGCACTTTTTAGAAGTCTTTGCTGAGAAAGAAGGGCCTAAAGGTCCTCAGGAACTCCGGAGAAGGATCGGGGGAGGGGCCAAAAACTTGCGGAGGAACCCAGAAACAAGAGATTTTAACAGCTTTCTCTAAACAGAATTAATTCATAAAGCTATTTTTTTTGCTGACTTTATCTTTTAATTTTTACATTGTTAGGTCAAATTTTTAACTTTTGTAAAATTTCTAAAGTGTCTCTCAAGTTTCAGTTGTATTTCTGTACTATAAGGAAACACAAGTCTATCACAATGTTTATATTATGCGAGGTATTATATATATATTGCTATAAAAATAATTTCATTGTGAGATAACTTACATGCTTTATAAATATCCATAACCTATATTTCTGTCAGTGTACCTATTCATATGCTTTAGCAATTTGTTCTACCTTGTATTTCATATTTTTTATCTATTGGCATTGTAGTTTTGTATAACACATATTGTAGTAAAAATTAGAGTATGGTATAATCCTAACTAAAAACCTCTGATCTTTTAATATTAATAACAGTTGTTGACTAAGATATTCAGCTTAGAGCATGTATTCATTAAATCTTTATTATAATAGTTATTTCATTTGATATGCTCCTGCTTAAAATTAGATCATATGTAATCAATGTGAACAACATGTTTTGTTTATAGAGTACCAGCACCATGTTGAGCATAAATTGTATGTTTGCTCTCACTGCATGACTGTTTCCATTGGACAATATTTGTCTACGTGCTCTGTGTGAACAGCTCTTCTGCATGTCCCATGTACATGTAGGTATGTCCTCACATATTCGTATGAAAGTCTATGTAGCTAAATTTGACTTTCTTATCCATACACACAGGAGAGGCAGATCATGCATTTCTCAGGACAGAATCACAGGAAATTATTTGCCTTGGAGAAAAACTGATCCTTGAAAAGATGAAGAGTATATCATGCTTTTTATATCAAATATCCCAATGAACATTTTTTGGCTTTGAGTTTTATTTGTATTTCTGTTAAATCTATCCTGAGATTATAGTTTTTGGATATTTTTGTAAGGAAAAACGGAACACTAGTGAGATATGTGAAGGATACTGGGAGAAAACCCAAGAAGGAAAAAAAGGTACATCATGACAGACCACAAACAGAAGGAAGGGCCTGAGAGGTAGAGGAGAAATATCAAAGGACATGGGGTAAAGGGAGAGGCAGAGAGGAGTTGGGAGGGAATAAGAGTGGGTGGGAACCTGGAGAGGAGCCAGGGAGGAAGAAAGAGGATGTTGGGGGAATGAGAGACGGAACATCAGAGATAAAAAAGCAAAAATGAAATCAGAGGCAAGTCCAGGAAGTGTGGGCACAGGAAAAAACAGAAAGAGGAGGAAGAAAGGAAAAATATTATCATCAATACACACAGAAAAATACAGAGTAAGGAGGAGGACGTGTGTGGGGGCGTGTGGAAGAGAGGAAGAAATGTTGAGTAAAAGAACAAAGAGAAGAAACATAGTAAGCAAATTAAAGAAAACCAAAAAAGAGAGAAAACAAGGACATCTGCAGCTGAAAAGGGGTTAGAGAAAACTGAAATGAGGAAGAAATCTGGGAGGGAGAATAAGATGTAAAAATGAGGAAGAATAAATTAAAAGGTAAAACTAGTCACAGAGTGCGGAGGGAAAAACAGCATGCGGAGGAAGAGACCGGAGCAACCCGGAAGGAAGAAGGGCATAGAAGAGCGGAGGCTGGGGGGTGGTTGGGATGGAGAGGTCACCAAGGACAGAGAACAGAGATTCAAGAAGTGTTCTGAGAATAGAGAAATGAGAAAACTGGAGGGGGAAACGCGTTGTGGGAACGAAAATACACAGGGATTTAACAAAAGAGAATAAACCCAAGGAAAGAGTGTCACAGGATTGAAAAGAAAGTGGGTGCTTATGCTGGAGAAAATACTAACGGACAGAAGAGAGAGAATTGAGGGGTACTAGGAGCAGCGAAAAAGAGAGAACCAACATGAAAGAGAATGTGCACTGTCTAACAACCACCGGTGAATTCCTACTATCTTTTCTACTGAGGCTCTGTATCATTTCTCATAGTTTTAAAATTAGTTTTCACTCTCTTTAATGGTTTGATGAATCTTGCATTCTTACATCTGGTAATCTGAGGAACTTCGTTGAAGATGACCATATGTAATGTAGCAACCACTGTTCATTCCTACCATTCTGGTTTGAAACTGTATCCTCTTTATTTTTGTTGCTTTGATTTTGTCTATGTTGTTCTTTTGTTGTGTTTTTATACTGTTTTATACAGTCACTAGTTCCACCATTGCTTTCATGACTGAGTACCTCCCCATTTACGCTTTCAGTATCTGTGGAAATAAGCACAGGATCCATTGAGGACACTCTGGGTTAGCCAAGTCTAAAACTCTATTGGTCCCCTAACTTCCATAGACTCTTTCACTTATTATTAGAGGGCCACAAGAATGTTTTAAATCTCCTGAAATCAGTGTTAGTTTATAGCCAGTGTTCATTATTCTGCAAAAAACTTAATTTTCTGTCCTAGCGTATCCTTACTTTGGGAAAAGGGTATATCCTGCTCAGGGAAAATGGAAGAAGGGTTAATAGTAAGAAGTTCTGTTAAGCCTGATGTCCTTCTTTAAGGGACAGGGCTATAGTTTTTTGCAAGTAGTGCTGGCTCTGTAAACTGCTTGAAGTCTGGGAGTTGGTTGAGGAGCAATTATTCTCTGCTTTTACAGTTTGAGGTAGATTCCTGTATTTGCCCTGAAATTTTTCTGCTTTTACAAATCTAATAAAAGGTTAGTAGACATCCAATTTATTTCACTTCTGAAGGCACAGGGATTGATTAGCCAGTACCACAGGTCTACATGGGTCAGAAAATTCCAAAACTTGCTTTGCTGTTGCTTTCCATCACAGTCACTAGTTCCACCATTCCTTTGGTGACTGAGTACTGCAACTTGACACCTGCCACTCCAAAGTCCATTTTACACCCATCACATTTAATCTTCCCCATTGAGACTACAGCCCCACTGCAAAAGCTGACTTTCAGAGACAATGGTGGAGACCTTTGCAGATGGTGGTGCTCCCTTTACAATACTGTTTCTTAAATGGGAGGGCATGGAACATCTTGTGAATCCTCACAGTAGAAAGGAAGACTTTACCTGGCACATTGTCTCCAGCATTCTTATCTCCCTGGCCTTCAAATATCCTCATGAACAGTACCTGAAATAATAACAGATATCTTCCACTTATTCACAATGGACTATCTTTTGATCCACATTTTGGTCAACAAGATAGATAAACTATTTACAGCGTAAATTCAGTTATAATATGGATTATAATAAAGGTACAATGGAGACTTAATGTTCCCATATCAAGAACTTCTGTCAGATTCAGTTTTATGTTTCTTGTACCATTGCCTCATATACCTAAGAGCCTCATACCTCCTGTTCCCTCAACTTCTGCTAGTAAGAAGTAGAAAACTCTACCCATCGTGTATGCCTTCTCATGGGTCATATAGTGTACCCATCCTGCAAGAGCATTCTAAGAGTGGAGCAGGTCACAGGTCTAGAGGCTAAATTAGGTTGTCAGGATACTTTCTAGAGAGTACCATCAGTGGTTGTCTTGGTAAATGCATCTAGAAAGGTCCTTGCTGTTTCTGTAGATGATACAGCATTAGTTTTTCTTGCTCAGCAGTAAGGGGATCAATCATACAACCTGTGTTTTGTGGAGCACATGAAAATGTCAGAACTGAATGTCCCAGTTCTCATCAGAATCCTCTGAAACATCTTCTCAATTTGTCACATCCTCTTCTTTTCTAGTCAGCATCCCTGCTCTAACTACTGACTCTGTACTGGGGACATTAACTTTTTCTGTAAGCCAGCCGTGGCATGAGGAGGCCATGATTTTCATTTTAAGAAATTCAACTCTCAGACTTCCAGGAAGATGGCGACCAGGTGAGCGGCAGAGGGAAACTCTCCCAGAGACCAGTCTTTCACGCGCAGATGCCAGGTCCATGGCTGCGAAATTCCAAGCTGCGTGGGCCGCGGATCGCCGGTACTGCACAATGCCGAGTGCGATCGCGGCAGGATGGACCCGCCCATCTCCCAAACCCGAATGGGCACAGGCGGCCGTGACCAGGAATTTTTGGAGATGGCGGAGCAGAGCAAATGGAGAACACACTCCTTGGGCAGACTGCGCTAATCCGCACAACTGAACGGGATCCTACTCAGAGCCCCGACCCCACAGCCAGCAGCATCCTCAGCCGGAGAGCATCAGCGGCTTCTGCAACAATGCTGAGGAGGAGGGGAGTGCCGGGATCTCCTGCCGGCACGGATCTCAGAACGGGTGAGCCTAGTGAGCACCGCAACAGGATTTCTGAGTTGGGAAGAAGCTTGACCCAAGGAGATACATCTGAGCGGCTTTCCTGGCTGCATGATCCCAGGGTGAGTTGATTGGGCGCCCTGACCATTTTTTTTTGAGACAGGGAGAAACTCCGCCCAGCGAGGGACATCCCAGCAGCTCTTCTCACTGCACTGTTCCCGGGACGGAAGAGCTGGCTGGGCGCCCCGATGGGATTTTTGAGTGGGGGAGGAGCTCCACCCAGGGAGGAACATCTGAGCGGCCCCCTGCCTGCAGGGTCCCTGGGGTGGCGAGCTGTTTATGCGCCCCAGCCGGGTCTTGGGGTAGGGAATAGCAAGGTCCACAAAGCAGCATCTCAGCAGCGTTTTAAGCGGATCTCTAAGCCGAAAGCTTAGGGGACATGCTCCCAAAGAGAAGGAGTCATTGGAACAGTTTCTGCTGCAGACCTTTGCCTGCTGAACGGCCTGGGGAATTTAAAACTCAACATTTTCATTCTGATACCCAAAAATGGGAAAAGAGAGGAACAGAACGCAGTCTCAGAACTCAACCCTGGAGAGGAAGGGGTGGGAGGTTGAGGGGAGGTTATTTCTGTACCCGGCTGCGTCGTCTGCTCCGCACGGCCCCAGTCAGCTTTTCCAGGGTTGGCAGGAAAGCGAGGCGGAGTCCATTCCACTCGGCGTCAGCTAGAGCAGTGAAAAAGACAGCAGGAGCAGCTGGTCGCAGATATCTCCGTTTTACCTGCACTCCGGCGACTCCCGACAGAGAGCGGCTCTCTGGCGGCGGCAACGCCCAGTGGTCTCACGTTTCGTGCGCATCGGGCGAGCCGCGCAGAAAGCCCCAAAGGATAGACTGGCACCTTGGAACCTTCAAGCCTTCAGGTACTCCAATAACTGGTGAGATATCGGCGCTCGCGACCAGATCACCGAGTGGGGGAGG
>PVLD010021954.1:0-30334 GCA_004027595.1 Dinomys branickii
TAAATGTATGAGGGAGTAGATATGTTAATTACCATGATTTGAACGTTATGCAATGTATACATGTATCAAACAACACATGGCATCTCATAACTATGTAAAATTATGTCAACAAAAAATCCCCCAAAATAAATTTTAAAAGGATAGAGTATTTCCTCTTAGAAATGTGACCTCAAACAAGGCTATGAAATTGTAGATTGCAGGGACCAGAAGAGATTCCTGGGACTGTTCAGTGCAGGCATTGAGGGCACAAGAAAAGGGTGAGGGAAACAGTGCCCAGAGACAAGAGGGTTTGTCCAAGATCATGTGGCTGCCGAGAGGACAGAGATGGACTTGCATAAGCAAGCAGTCCAGCTTTCAGCCCAAAGAAAGATTTTGGAGGGTTTGGATTGAGCTGAGGGTTATTTGAGGTGCAGCGGCTGTGTACAAGGTGGGACTATAGAGCTTGCAAATTCTCAACAGAGATTAATCTTTCAGATTCAGAACCAAGGACCTGGGATTCCTGAAGCCATGTTATCGTTAAAAGACTTCCACCATTTCTCCTATTATTTACTTATTAGTACGAATGTATTTCTTAGGAAAAAACACCTAGCAAATAAGAAAAAATTAGTTATTTACAAAGTTCTATACCTATAGGGAACATTCCAGCATGAGGCTACAACAGGGCACAGGATCTGGCCTTTTAACAATATACCATCCCAGTCTCCCAGCAAGGGGAGCTGTGTCTCACAGAATCGCATATCAAATTGCTGCCTGGAGGACTTTTTTTGCTTCCAAACTTGATATTTTTTACAACACTATTCCAAGGATCTATACCACAGGCCCATACCATAAACTTGCTGTCTGCATTTTAATTGTCATGAGCAGCACACAGGGCCCGTGACCATACACTCTAGTGTGGCCATGACAACAAGAAGACCATTGATGAATCAAGAAAGCCTCTCTGCACCTTTCTGGCTCCAGGAAATGTCAACCTTGACCCTGAACTCTGCAGCTCTGCAGAGTTTCCTTCAGCGCTGTAAGGTCTGTACGTAGATTGTAAGGCTTTAATTCTCACAAGAGATGTATGCCTTGTCCCATTTTCCTTATTTCTACACTAGTTTTTCTCAGGACTTGGAATTCACAAAACATAAATTTTTCTGAAAAAGGCAAGAAGAATTTCCCACGTGAGAACAGTGCTGGCAGTGGCAGGACAGTGGTTTCCTTCCTGCCCAGCAGCCTGCACTCAGTCAAGGGTGGTCCTGTTCAGTGCAGGAGCTGCAGGACCACATGCTGTGTGCACAGGAGGCGGAACCAGTGGAAACACTCACCCACTCAGCTGAGCAGAAGCCTGGGCCAGGAGCACCCCTGAGGCTGGGGCTCTGAATGAGTTTTCCGTAACTGCCATAGAAAATTGCTGAAAGCTGGGTGGCTCTGAGCAGCAGGAACATTCTCTCAGAGCTCTAGAGCTGAGAGTCTGAACATCAACAAACCCATGATCTCTCGGGGCATTCCTCAGTCTCTACAGCAGGAACCATCTTGCCTCTTCCTCCCTTCCCGTGGCCCAGCAAGTCTTGGTAGCTACAATATCATCTCCCCAGTCTTCGCCTCTGTCTTCACACAACTTTTCCATTGTGTCTGTTTCCAAGTCTCTCTCTCTTTACGTGGACACCAGCCACTGTACTTAGGGCCCACGCAGTCCAATTTGATCATCTTAACATGATCACATCTTTGAAGACCCTATTTCCTAGTAAGGCCTCATTCACAGCAACCAGAACTTTGGACTACAACTTATTGTTACAACCCACAAAATGCCCTCACAGTACTACAGTTTCAATACGATTTGTCCCCATCAAAACCCGTTAGGGTGTAACAGTGATGAAAGGTGGTAGGGCCTTCAAGAGGTGTTTGGGTTTATGGGATCCCTAGGGAGTAGGTCAACTATGAACGAGTTTTCCCCCTCTTTTCTCCCTCTGGTACATGAGTTTCTTTATGTACCAGAAGTGGCATTGTCATGGCTGCCTCAGTGTCCTGAATTAGTTCAGAACATTTACCTTTTGTGATCATTTTAACTCTGGGGAGGAGCCAGAAGTTGCACAGTGCCAGTTCTGATGAATAAGGAGAAGAAGGACACATCTCACTGGGCTTCGGGCCCTTTTCCATTGTACGGTATGTGGCAGCAACAGTCACCATAGTCTCGTTACACCTCCTAAAGACACTCAGGAAAGAGAATTTCCAGAACCTCTACAGAAAGTGGTAAGAATGACAGCTAAGTGGGTTTTAAGAGAGGGCAAGTATTTTGAGGGGGATAATGGCAAAGGTGTCTTTCACCATAATAAAATGCTTTAATGTAAATATTCAGTGCAGTTTTTAAAATCCCTCCCTACAAATCATTTTTTCTTTGTAAATTACCCAGTCTCAGGCATGTTGTTATCTTTTTTTTTTTTTTAAGGGGTGGTTTAACCAGGAATCAAACTCAGGACCTTGAGCTTGCCAGGCAGGCAGTTATGCCACTGAGCTATATCCCTGGCTCAGGCATTCTGTTAAGTAGGTCCATTATCCCTTCTCTGAAATACTTGGGATCAGACTGAAATTCTGATGTTTGGACTTTTGGAATTGCATATACATAATGAAATTATCCTGAGTATGGAATCCAAGGCCAAACATAAAATTTTGGGGTTTTTTTTTGTATATACCTTCTCTATATAGCTTGAAGGTAATTTTATTCTCTATTTTTTAAAATGTTGGGCATGAAGCAAAGTTTCATGGTGATGGCATGTCCATTTGTAGTGTCATGCTGGCACTCAAATTCCTAGATTTTGGAGCATTTGGGATTTGAGATTAGGGATGCTAAACTGAAAATGAAGATGAGGTGCCATACATGGCTCTGGCCAGTCCTAAGCAAACAGCAGGGTTTAGTCAGCACAATAAACCCAGAGAGGTGAAAGGGAAGAGGCATGGTGGCCCTATGGGATAATAACCTCACTCAGAATGTGGTAGTCAGGGGAGACTTATTGGAAGAAGAGACATCCATCCAGAATGGGCAGGATTCATCTTGAGGTTAAAATAGTAAGCCTTCTTCCTTTGGCTCAGCTGTCTCTTTGACTCAAGAGGCAAGTCCCCAGGTTCTGGGCCTGGCTTCCCTCTTCCCTATCTTCAGCCCTCGGTTGATGGGTTACCTCTTTGGGAAAGACATCACTTGCCCAGTCTTCATCCCCCAATCTCTATCACATCAACCCTAGCTTGTTCCTTCCCAGGTATAAGAACGCCCTCCACTTGGTGATTTGTTCATTTGCTGTCTGCTTTCAACACCAGAAGGTAGCTCCATGGGGACAAGGCTCCTACCACCTTTGTCACGGATATACCCAGAGAACTTAGCACAGTGCCTGGTATATTGTTCACGATATAAAACAAAAAAGTGTGAATTCCTGACTTTGTGAATGGACAAATAGGTTCATTGTGGCCAGACTGCAGATTTTGAGGCAAGAAGGGGCAACATAGGAAGCTCAAGAGGGAAATACAGGCTAGAACACTGAGGACCCTGTAGCTGAGCAGGGGAGTCTGGACTTGTCTGAAGAGCTCTGAAGAACAAAGGTGGGCTAGAGGTGTACCTTTGACATTGGAAAGTGCATAGGGGCATCTAGAAATTGACTCAGTTCTCAGAATCTGCTCCCAGAGGAGCTGGAGATTTGTACCTAGCTAATTGCATTTAATAGATGCTCAGCAAATAAGACTGAGCAATTGAGTGCATGAAGGACTCTCTTGCAAGAAGTCATTCTGACTTTCAGTCAGGTGTGAAGAACCAGGAAGAGAACACAGAGTTCCTGCTTTCCTAGAAATAGGACTTCTAAATTGTTCTCAGGATTTCAGGAGACATACTCCATTACTAGTACACTCTCTGGCCTCTCCTCTCCTTTCTTCTTCCACTCTGGACCAATGCATGAGGGGTCTGGACATGCTGGGAGAAGGCTGTGCTACCCACGGGCTGACAGCAGGAGAAGCAGGAGGCTGCAGGAGACAACCAGCTCCATGCTGCTTCCCTCTACCTGAGCTCCTTCCTAGGGTTGTTCTCACCATGTAGGTAGGACACGGTTCCTCTTGCTGTGTGATGCTGGGGAGCTGCTCCACTTAGAGGCGTAAGCTAGTGGGAAGGGCAGATTCAGAGGTGGCCAGCAGCACCCTGCCAACACTCCCAGTGGAACTGGAGGTCACCACACACTTGCAAACTACTGATCTCCCTTTGCAAGTCAACAGCAGAGAATTTTCAAGCCCCTGAGACTTTTGTTTTTTACTATGAACAGAAACTGAGAAAGATTAGGCTTCGTCTGGATTGATTTCCACTTTCCGACATGCCAGTGCTGCTGCTGCTGCTGCATCTGCCATCACTGCTCTGAAGCCTTCACCACTCCACGGATTTCACCCAGCAAATTACTAGGTGCGAAAGGCACAGAGACTGTGTCTGCTGGCTGTGGGCAGAGAGGTTTCTACCATCTCAACAGAGCTAGAGATGTTTTGAAACATTTTCTATTACGATGCAGAAGTTTAAAAAAAAGATGGAGAGATATAATTCAATGCTAATGTATAGTAAGACCTGATTAAGTGCCCCATTCCTGAGAGGTTAAAGATTTGAGATTGTAGACAAACTACTCCTTTCATCTACTGGTGACCAGAGCAGAAGTTAGGGCAACCCAAGACAATCTGGCTGTACTGTGTAACATAAGAACACAACCAAAAATATGAATCCTTGGACATGGTTGGTCCGTTTCTAGGAATTGGTCCTACAGATAGTCTCACAGGGGAAATGATACATGCATAAAGAGTTTCACTGCAGCCAGGCATTGTGCTGTACACCTGTAATCCCAGCCGGGCATCATAGTCCACACCAGTAATCAGGAACCTGAGGCACAGATTTCACAAGTTTGAGTCAAAGCTGGGCAACTAAGCAAGACTCTGCCTCAAAATCTAAAAATACATATGTACATAGATGCACATGTTATATATGTATATCTAAAAATGTGTGTGGCTGGGTGGGTGGTTGGCTAGGGTATGTAGCTCAGTGCAAAGGGCTGGATTAAATGCCTAGTACCACATTTTAAAAAACTTTTATTTGAAAAAAAAACAAAAAACAAAAAAAATAAAAATAAAAACTTTTATTTGAAAGGCAGAAGCTTAGGAGAAGCCTAAATGTCCATAAACAGGAGACTGATTAAAATAAATAATGCAACATCCAGCTGATAGAATAGAAAGTGGCTGTGAACAGAAATGGGTGCAACATTCTGTGTACACATGGGAAGGGTCTTATCGATCGCTGCATAACAAATCTGTTGGTTTAGAATAACAGTTTCCATGGGTCAGGAACTACAGAGTGGCTTCGTTGGAGGTTTTAGCTCTGGATCTCCCAAGTGGGTAGAGTCAAGGGGCTCAAGCAGGGGCTGAGTCCCTCACGGCTTGACAAAGGAACGTCCAGACCTGCTTTCTGGCCACTCACATCTCTGTGGGCAGGTCCCAGAAGACCAGCTCTCACAGGCACAGTTTTGGACAGACCTCAATGCCCCCTACATGGGCTTCTCCCCTGGCTGCTGGAGTATCCTCAGGACAGGGCACATAAGCAATGAAAGAAAGATCTTCCAAGATGAAAAGTGCAGTTTGCTTGTGACCTGGCCTCAGAGTGACATCCCATCAGTTCTGCTACATTTTTTTTTTTTGCTAGACACAAGTCACCAACTCCCACCCTCCATCAAAGCTAAGGGAGTTTAGTTGCATTTCTTAAGGGAACATGTATCAAAGAATTTGTAGGTGCATCTTTAAAATCCCCTCACCAAGATTTCTAAGTGATAAACAAAGAAAAAAAGCAAGAGAAAGAAAGACAAACCAGAGCAGTAGAGATGGCAGGCTACTACATATGTAGCAAGAGGAGAAAGAATAGTGTTATGTATTTGCTTGCAGATGCATAAAATATCTCTGGAAGGATACACAATAAACTGTTAACATTAGTTGCCTCCAGGGGGAACAATCTGTAGCTTAGAAACAGGGATGGGAGGGAGACCAAGCTGGGTATCTTTGTCTACCACTTGAATTTAGCACAGTGGTAAATTACCTGTTTTTAAAGAAGATGAGATGTAATCACTTTGTTATTCCATTAATGTTTACTGAGCATCCTGAAGTGAGGCCCAGGGAGTGGTCCTACCTCCATGGAATGTGCAATCTCCCTAGATAAACAAAAGCCAAGCGCATTTCAAAGTTTTAGAAAGAATTTCACATCTCACATGTAGAATGTCAGTTGTCGGGTCCAGGTGACCCTGGAAAACTTGAGAGGGGAGAATTTTAGAACCCAAAAAGCTGAGGTCAGTGAAATAATCCTGGAGCCATAAGGGTTATTCCAAGGGGTCCTCTCCTTCTTCTTCCCCTTCTTCCCCTTCTTTCTTTCTCCCTCTCTCTCACTCAAGCTTCCTCCCTCCCTCTTCTTAGGCTATGAGGTCTCCTGTACCCTCTCTCTCTACATAACTGTTTCATTCCCCCCTGCTTCCCACCTTCCCTTGAGTAGTCATAGCTTTTGTTCTCCTCTTCTAATGACTTGAATTTGCGCCTCTAAAATTCATGTGCTGAGGTCATAATTTGCAGTACCTCAGAATACAACACAACTCAGAAATAAGATTTTAGGTCCAGATGTGTCAACAGAGCAGGCCCTACTCCAATAACTGGTGTCCATAAAACGGGAGGGGCTTGAACACGGACACAGAGAGGTCAGTGGGAGGCAAAGATAGAGACTGGAGTGTGACATGCTCAAGACAAGAACGGCAAGGATCACCCGCAAGCTGGAGGGAGGCGCGGAGCAGATTCTCCCTCTCTGCCCGCAGAAGGTACCAACCCTGCTGACACCTTGACCTTGCGCTTGTGGCTGCCAGAACTCTGGCATTGGAGGTCCTTGTGTGTTGACTAGGCCACATGTTTGTAGTTCTTTCCTCCAGCCACCCCAGAACACCAACACAGCCTCATGTTGGCCTGCTCCTGCCTTTGGTTGTAAGTCTGCTCACAGGAAGCTTGGCACACACTGACCAGCCCCTGTGTGTGTTCATTCACATCCCACCAGAGAAACTGGCTGCCTGCTGTCCTTCAGTTATGGTTTATCCCCTCTTAAACTCATGCTGAAATTTGACTGTCATGTAGTGATGTTGGGAGGCGGGGCCTCTAAGAGGAGATTCTGTAAAATTATGAAGGGGAATTCATGCTTTTCTAACCCGAATGGGTAATCAAGGAGTTTTCTAAAGCATGACCAACCCCCTTTCATTTTTTTTATCTCTTCTGCTTTTCTGCCACATCAAGATGCATCTCCAGGTACTTCTCAAACTCAGCCACCTGACCTCAGATTTCCCAGCCCCCTGGACTCTCAGCCAAACAAACTCCTTTCCTTTATAGATTAATCAGTCTCAGGTATTCTGTTATAGCAACAGAAAACAGACTAAAACATTGCGCAAGCTTACCTATTAATGGAGGAGCCACCATTGACTCTAGTACCATTGCCTATGCAAGGAGTGCACTGAATCCTCTGCAGTGAAGTGTTTGTGCAAGTCCATGCTTGCCACCGGGGCTGTGGGAGATGAGGCAGTTGACAGAGGAGGTGAAATACCCAAACTGTGTGTGCTGTAGCCCACATGCGAAACTCTATTCCTTTCAACAAATCCCCAGAGCTCCTGTTCTCAACCTGACCAGAGTGTTTCCATCAGTAAAAAAGGTGTCCTAGGGTCACTCACTGTTCACATCAAGATGCCTCATCAAGTGTCCTCATTCACTCAAGAAATTCACAGAGCCTCTTGAGGGGCAAGTGCTGTGCCAGCTACAGGAAATGTAAGGCTGAAGACAGCACAGTTCTTTCCTGAAGGAGCCTGCAGCCAAGTGAAAGAGAAGCGGGAATGCTGAATGTATGTGCGTATGATGATGCTTGCTTAGTATGGCCAAGGGCCAGACACTACACTGTCTAAGCCTTTAACTGCTTGAAGGGATAGACTTCTTTATCCTTGTTCTACAGACAGAGTCTGGGCCCCACCGGGATGAAGGAACTTGCCTGAGACCACACAGCTTGCAGGTGGGAGATGTGAGATGTGAACCAGACCTGACAAACTCAGCACTTCCCATTCAATCCCTACACCAGGCTGCATCATGTTCAGATAGTCAACAGCACTGGACTCACTACAAGGCCAGGGTAAGTACTGAGCACGACTATAGGCTACAGCACTACAGGAGGCAAGGGAGGTGCTGCACATGCACCAGGGGCTGACAGAGATGCCGGGCTGTGTGCAGGAGATGCATGGGAAGGTTAGGATGAGCCTAGCTGCAGAGGACAAGTCTGGGAAGCATCATTCTGGCATCATCAGAGGCAGGGAGGCCTAGAAGGACCCTGGGGAGGAGGCTGGATAGGAAATAAGGGTCCAGGCAGAGGGGCAGAGGCTTTGAACATCAGGCTGAGAAGTATGGAAGGAGAATTCTAGGGACCGCAGAACTTTTTCTTACTGTTGATACAATGTCATAGTCTAAAGATAGTTTTAAAAGATGCCTCTCGCAATCCCATGAGGACTGGATGTACAATGTTAGAGACAAGAGGATGAAGAGATGCTGAAGTGTACCAAAGGAAGGTAGCAACCCAGTCTTGCAAGGCAAGAGCCTCTAAGGTGGTGAATACAGAGTGGCAAAGAGTAAGAGAGAAGCCAGCATCCCACCTATGTGCTATCTCCTTTGTGTTTCTCCATAGATATCTCTAACATTAGCACATCCATTTCCAATTTCTTGCCATGGCTTTTAATGTTATTCTTTCCATCCCACTCTCCCAGTGTTGGACTATATTTGCATAATGGCATGTACACACACACACACACACACACACACACACACACACACACCTCTGACCTACTATCCCACATAACACCTTTAATTATTTTACTGGAATAATTTCTTTGACATGGGAGAAGATAATCTGAATATCTTTTTCAGGAGAACAAGTACTGTTTATATTCTTGACCTGATTCCAAACACCCAGCAAAATCCCTGGAGAGCAATTAATTAAATGGTTATCTGTGTGTCTGGCTTACAGACTTTTCCTGTCTTCTCTCTCAGTCTTTGTCTCCCATCCTTCCTAACTTTTCCTGATCCTCCCAACCCCACACTGTTCCTACCAGTTAAGAAGCTAAATTCTATTTCCCTTGGTGGCAGAACATAGCTTTGTTTTTTAAAGACACTCACAATCTAAGAGCTTTATTTTTTCCCCCTTGTAACCATGTTGGTGCTATATTTAGTAATTTTATTAAGGAGATAATTTACGTAAATTCCAGACCAGAGCCCCGCTGAGTAGCAACCTAACTAATTCTATTCTTCTTATTAGGGAAAGCAGACAAACCAAATGAGATTTAAAGACTAGACAGACGAATTTGCGTCTGTGCTGAAGCCAGGACTGGGACCTCAGAACACGTGTCCAGGGATCTGAGGAACAGAAAGCACACTGTGTTCCATCCACCTGCAAACAACTGAAAGGAGGAAGTGGAATTGGAAGGGTAAATTTCAATAAAGTGCGGAAAATGCAGCACCAAGAGCTAATTTGGAGCACAGGAGGTCTCCTAATGGGCATCCACAGATCCACAAAGAAAATGTTCCTTCCTCCCTTGTATGCCTTGGAGGGTCCCAGCCATACTCACACACACACTAATCCATCAGTCCTGAGTGTGTCTGTGGCTGTGTCTCCCTCTGACACCTTCAGCTTCACTTCCATGGCAGGGAGAGACCAGCTCCCTTCAGCTCCTCCCTGCAGTCTCTGTCTCTGCACCAAGGAGGTCTGTATGGGCTTCTTAATGAAGACAAGGGAACCCCACTTCCCACAAAGCCCACAAATGAAAAAAGCGATTTGTACCAAAGTCATCAAGGGGTGGTTATTAGCTTTATAAAAAGACAAACTAGAGAATTCTTTAAAATCCCTAGCTCCCTTGGTGCATTGGAAATGAGATTCAATTTAGGAAAAAAATTCAATTGATACACAACTTTTGAGACTTCACTGCTGGTGAGGAAGAGGCACAGCGGGCTCAGGTATTGATGGTGATTAAGAAAAGGAAGAGGACATAATTTCTCTCCTTCCCAGGAGGTCTGATATTAAAATGTCATGGGGGCCTCGTACGCCAAATGCTTCCACATACCTTCATCACTGCTGTTCCTCCCAGCTTGGCTTTATGGCCCAAATAAGGATGCTGAGGCTCAGAGAAGCTGAGCAGTTTGCACTCAGCCAGGGAGGAGCAGGATGAGAATAAGAACTCGGATCTTTTGCCTCCAGGTTTCTTTAGGCAGCCCACAGTTTCCTGTACCTCCTAGGTACATTTCATGGAATCCCAGAGATCTACTTTTCTCTAAACTAACCCCGCTGCAGAATAGATAGGCAAATTCTCTCAAAGTCAGTACATACTTCTGAACAAAACAACTGTACCATCTAGGATCCTTTCCCTATTTATTCTGTGCAAAATGGTGGAGACTTCTATGGATCCCCAGTGGGGTCATACACAGCAGGATGCTAGCACTGGATTAGGCCTTGGTCAGACTCAGGCCACAGAGAGGATAGTGGGGGCAGCTGAGCCTCATAGACTCCCTACTCCTTGATTAATTCATCCTGCCACTGCCAGCCAAGTGTACAGGCCCCGAGTGGCTAACACCAAGTACTTGGGCCCAGCCTCCTTTGCAGCTTGGCCTTATGACTGTGCTCTGGCAGGTAGAATGTGAGCAGAGGTGAAGTGACTCCCTAGACTTGCATCTCTGTGCACTTTCTTTGCATAGTGACAGATGAGGCCAGCAACCCAGGGACCTAAGCCTGGCAAGAATAGACCCACATGTTGAATTTTGAGCTTTGCTTTTAAGAGCAGTTAATGTTACCATAACTCATACAAACTTATCAAAGAGCTTTAAGTGGGGTTCAGGAACTTGAACCCAGAATGTGATATGGCCAAGTAGCCAGACAGTAAGCTCTGAGCCAGGGACAATGGATTTAAATTGCAGCTCCAACATGCAATTTAGGTGCGAACCTGGGCAAGTGTTTGGTGCTGGTCACATTCCTATCACTGTTACCATCAGAAGGCCCAAAGAAGCCCTTACCTGTACCATTGCTCACCCACATCAGAAAAAGGCCACAGATTCCAGCCTCAGTTGGACTGACTTGAATGCCAGCCCTTAGTGTACAAAGACAACTGGCACAGTGCCTGTTCAGAGGATGCTGCTTCCCCCCACACACACACCTACTCCCTTCCCAGACATGTCTTAGCCTTAAGTGTCTCTGATGGGATAATGATGCCATGTCTTCCTTCCATCTTGGCCCCACTCACAGTTGACCAAGGACATCCAAGGTAGGCATGAACCCCAAAGGAGTCATAAGGAGCCACCTCCCTTTCTTTAGTGGAAGGTGATGATAAAGTTTATAGGTTCAATTTGTAGATTCAAGATTTTCTGGCAGCTCTCCCCTTCCATATTCTCTGGAAAGAAAGAGACACTTATTTTTCCTGGACATCTTTTACATACCAAGAACCACCTCTCCTAAGCCCTCTATCCACTTTATCTCACCTCTCCATAACTTTTTCTGGAGGGTAGTTTTGTTTTATGGATGAGAAAACAGGGGCTCCTACAGGTGCAGTGACTTACCCAGGTCACACTTCCAGGATTCACACTCAGGCCCTCTGCCTTTGGGATTCATACTCATTCCTCCTTGTCCCAGTCCCCCCTTCCCCCATCACCTCCCAGTACAAGGGAAGAAGCCTCTGTACCCTCTTCATACTTACGTCCTTTCTTCCCAGAGGACTGGGCTCCTCTGCTTCAGACAAGTTTGTCTCTTCACACGCTTGCCTCTGCATCCTGTTTCCCTTAGCTGGGCCAGGTGATCTCAGCAGATAATACAATTCTCCTGGGACTCAGAGGGGACATACTGTCACCCAGATGTTCACCCAGATGCCTGCTCCCAGGTGTGAAATTAAAGGTGAAGTTCTTCTCTAAGGTCAGCCCTGCATCTGAACCCTGAGAGCAAATTCTTTTTCCATTTTGTGCCATGGTGCCTCTCCTGCCTCATCCTAGTCCCAACCCAAACATCTGCATCTCAAAAATCACACTTTGATCCCTAGAGATGCCCTTCACTGTTGTTCTTTTAACAGTTATTAAACTTTTCTAGCACATTAAACCCTTCCATCAAGCCCAATTAGGGAAGCTTTCCTGATACCAGAAACCCTAGTTGTGGTGTCAATCCAAGGAACTGTGGAGTCCAAACAGGAGCCCAGGCCTTCCAGCTCCTCCTGGGGCAACCTCCACCTGTCTGCAAAGGTCCCCAGCTCTCCATCCCTGAAGATTCTCACCTAGGGGACACCCAGTTCTTTGGGACAGAAGAGGAGAACCTGAAAAGTGGCCTCTGGAAGATACACAGGGAGGGAGGGAGGCAGTCCTTGGGGAAGTCGTCACTGTTGGAACATGGAGAGGTATTGCACTCTGCCAGCTAATTCTCCGTCACCATCAGATCATTTCCTTCCAGACTTCTGGCCATGCTGTGTGCTCCAGTAAGGTGGCTGTGAGAGGTCACGAAGCAGCGTGGCATCCTCTGCAAGGTGCCCCCCCTGACCTCCCATTTCCTACCCAGGAGCACCATCTCCCCTGACAACCCCCTGCACGTTCTCTCCTGAGAAAGCTATAAGCCAAACAGTGGGGAAAGCCACATCATCTTGTTTTGGTTTTTGTTTTGTTTCGTTTTGTTAGGCAGAGGGGTTGTTGTTATTGAGAAACACTCTTATTACCTTATTTTTCCATTTTAAAACTATTTGTGAAAGCTTTTAAGCCACCTGGGGCTGGGGGTGAGGTGACAATCCAGTAGCAGCTAATCAACATTTGTCCTAACTGGCTTCATGCTTTTCTGTTCAAGCAACAATGCTTTTTGCTTTGTTTTGTTCCTAATTGAGCTACAGAGGAGCAGGAACATAGCTCAAAGAATGTAAGCAGTGAACTAGAATCAAAGCTTGGGAAATCTAGTCCCAGAACTCTCTGTTTTGCTGGCTGCTAGACAAAGAATGTCAGCACTCTCTCTGACTGGGTCTTACCCCCTGGAAAATGGCAGTAAAGCTAAGTGCGCTCATGGACAGGAAACTACATGTGGGTTAATTATTGGAAAAACTGACTATGGGGTTATCTCCATTACAGTAAATCCACTTTATCTGCAGGACTTTTATGGGTTCCTAACTTCCATGAATACCTGAAATCTTGGGTAGTACCAAACCTGATCTGTAGGGTTCTTCCTTATCCATGAATTTCCATGCTCAAGTTTAATTTAAATATTAGCCACAGTAAAAGAAGAACTACAATAACTAACAATGAAATAGAATTATAACACTAGGTTACAAGGAAAGTTATTTAAAACTTATGAATTGTTTATTTTTGGAAACTCTCATTTAATGTTTTCAGACTGCAGTTAATCACAGGTAAATAAAACTAGAAAACAAAGCCACTGAGAAGGCCTCTATTCAATGGTGAGTGGCCACCTGGGCATCACATCTCCTCTCAGTCAGGTGACTTGGAGACCCAAGGACTGATACCTCCACTTCAATTTGAGATCCAGCCTTCACTCACTCACCCATGAGCATGGCCAGGGTCCTCACTTCCTTCATCTGTTAAATAGTTGCCTCTATAAGTAGAGAGCAAAAAAACACATTTATTAGGCCCAAGGTATGGTCCTCACCACTTTATTCGCATTTTTCAGCCTTCATCTTTTCATGAAGCTGACTGTATCACCTCTACTTTCTGGATGGAAACACTGGGATTCTAAGACATTACACAAGGCCCTCAGCCTCCTATCTCCTTGGTGGCAGCATCAGACTCGAGGCCTATGAAGCTACAGAGACAACAATGTAGTTATAGGACAGGGCAGGACATCTGCAGCCAGGCTTCAGACCACCTGCAATCCATCAGTTGGCCTCAGACTTTCACCATTCTAAGTTTTCAACCGGCATGTGTTCTCCACCAGGCCTTTCTGGGCCTAACCCCACACTTTCTTCCAGGCTGGCTTCTCTTCATGTCTCTCAATCCCAAAGGGGAAGGGGGCTCACTCCTCTCCACAGCCTCTGACTTCACCCTTCCTCACGAACCAGAGTCAAGCGAGAGATGTTGTGACTTCCAGGGGCCACTGTTATGTATCTGTTTTCAGTTTCTGTATCAGCACACTCCAGACTGGGTAAGTTAAGAGAAAGGCATTTGGACTGAGGTTCTGGAAGTTCAAGAGCATGGCACTGGCATCCGCTCAGCTTCTGGTGCAGGTCAAACGCTGATCCATGCAATGTAGAAAAGCCAAAGGGGAAGCAGGTGAACACTGCTCTTGTGCTACCTTGCCCATTCTCATGGGAACTGTGTCAGTCCCTTCCTGAGTGTGGAGTGCTCAGTGTCTCAACACCATCCCATTGGGGATCAAATGTCAACATGAGCTTTGGTGAAGACACAATACATCCAAACCATGGACACCATCAACAAGTCTTGCCCCAGGCAATGTCCTTTCTACAATGCCTCCTGGGGCAGCTTTGGCCTGGAACCAACCTTGCTGACTTCTCTTATTCTCCCAGATGAACTTCTCCTGGATGTCATCACAGGCTCCTTTCCTCCATCTGGCCCTGACCTCCGGATGCAGCCTCCTTAGGGTTCCCAGGAGACTCAAACGCACCTCCTCCCTGACCCCCAGACATGTCAGGCCAGAAATAGGTGCATCCAGATGTTGCTGTCCTGGAGCAGGGACTGCAGTTCAGCTCATCTGTGTACGACCTCTGCATCAGAGGGGTTGAAGGCCACTGTGATGTGGAAGAACAGTGCTGGACTTGGGCAAGACACATGGCTCCCAGGCATTGATGGATTTCTTGGGAGTTACAGGGTCTCCCCAGGCCTTCACCCCCCAAGGACTTTATCCCTGGGTTGTGGTGAGGTTCAGAAACACAAATGGGCCTAAAGTGTATTCTACTTTTTTGAGAACAATACCTTCTTGTGAAGGAACCAGTGGAAACAAGGATAAGTGAAAATCTCCTGAAAAGGGCAGCCTTAAAGATCTTGAAGAACATGTAAGCTATAGAGACACTGAAATAGGAATGGGGGGGAGAGAAGGGGCCAAGTCAAGGAAGGAGTAAGAGCAAATGCCAGTATTCATTTAGCCAACAAGTTTTACTGAGCAGCTCCTATGTGCCAACTACTGTCCTAAGCACTGAGGACACAGGAGTGAAGAAGAAAGCAAAGTCCCTGCCCTCAAAGGGCTTAAATGCTAAGTGGGAAGGCCAAACAAATATAATTAAATAAAAATACAAAATGACTTCTCACAGTGACAGGAGCAGAAAATGAAATGCTGTGGTGAGTAAAGATGTGAGTGTGGTGAATAAAGTCATAATGTAGCTATTCTGAGGCAAGGACTTTTCAGCTGGGAAGAGAGTGCTGAGCGAGAGCTGGGTTGAAGATGAGCGTGCTACAGGAAACAGCAGGGCAAAAGCCGTGAGGCAGGAACAAGCCTAGCATGTTTGAGAAACCAAACACCCACAAACTGCCAACGTAGCAAGAACAAAGAGGCAAGAAGAAAAGTAGGATGAGATGAAGCCTAAGTCATTTCTAAGGAACAGTAAGTTATGACTTGGGCTGGAGTTGAAGTAGCAGATGATCAAAGAAACTTATCTAGGGCTAGAGTTAGAGACCTCCAACATCAAAATGGAAGTGTAGACACTTCACTCATCAGGACCAATTGTCCCACGCACGCACATGCCAGGTCTGCTGGGCAGGTCCTCAGAGGTGTCCCCACGTACTGCTCATAAAGTAGGGTGACTTTGGGGACGCCAAGAGCTCTTCATGCAGAGCCCAAGGCAGCTAGCGCTGAAGAGAAGCCATGCTTTACACAGCATATCTGAGCAGGAGATCATCTTGCCCACTGCCTCATCTACAGAGGATATGACTCCAAGAAAAGAAACTGGGGGATGGAGGGGAAATGTCCTAATAATCACCAATTCCTGGTTCTCCCTGCCAGTGAGAGCAGGAAAAATACTCCTGGGCTGTGAATGCCAAAGTATTTGCTGGTGGCTGGCATTTGGCTGAGATTCTGCCATGGTCACCTGTTCACACAGAGGTGCCATTAGCCACTGTGTGGGATATCATGCTGACACCCAGAGAGAAGGTGCCCTCGGGAATCATGCAGATCCAGGGGAAATCTGCAAAAGACAGGACCAGTCTTGAGCTGTGTGCAGTTGCTGAGTTAGTTGGGGGAGTGGTAACGGCAGGATAACCCGACCTGGGATGACTCATTCAGAGTAGGTACGTGCAGAGTAAGCAGCTTGCTGTGACCAACACACTCAGCCTCAGGAAGCTGGGTGAGTTCTCGGCAGGTGCGTGTATGTGTGCAGCTGCATGTGTCTCTGTCTCTTGAGGGTGTGTCTGCCTCAGCAAGCAACCACTGTGTTTGGGGAGGGGCTCTAGTGCCCTCCTTCCCACCCCAGATGCCTGGCAGGTCCTGGAGAGATTCTGCAGGTCTCTTCAGTGCCCATCTGTCAGGTCCCTCTAAAGCTGTGACCATGCCCTGAAGAACTGAGGCCTGGACTTCTGCTGATGGTCCTAGAGTAGCACCCTGACGAGCCCCATGAATCCCTTGTACCCAAAATACTTCCTCCAGCTGCTCTTACCCTCCTAAATGCAGTCTTCCTTGAGAGTCTGGTCAAAGGCCTGTTGGATACAGGCTGCTCACAGAGAAGGTCAGAAACAACCCGGCCTGGGAGACCCAGGAAACAGCCTCTTCCCCTTGTCTGGCCTCCTAATGGGCCTCTGTGCAGACTTCCTGTTGGGACCTCACTGTCCAGCAAGTGGTCCCGCTTAGTCTCCCTGCTCCTTGCGGTGACTCAGCATGGGCAGATCCCTTTTCCAGATGGAGAAAACATGGCTTCTCCCCAGGCAAAGGTGCAGGCCTCCCACGGCTTGAGAGCAAAGGAGGCAAGAACCAGTAACTTTCCACGTTCTTCCTCCTCTACCTTCTTGAACTGGAACCAGATAGCCAAGAAAAATAACTAAATGCTAAATTTTCCACTTGTCGGAAAGCGTTTTTGGGCTGCCCCCTACGCAGTGCAGTAAGGAAAGAGGAAGAAATCATTCCATCAATAGCTCTGGCCTCCTTGGGTACAATTCTAATTAAAGTTGGACTGCCAGGGGCCTTCTGGAAAGGGCTAAAAATAAACGAAGGGCATTTTTAGATTGAGGACGAGTGTTCCGAGGGAGGGGCAGAGCCGAGGGGGCGGTGGCGCCAGGCCTGGGCAGACAGGGCTGCTTGTGACTCAGTGAAAGCAGCTTTGCCCTGAGCCTCCCCTGGTCCATTCCTCTTTCCCTCCTCGTCTTCCCCTTTGAATAATGTGTTTTCACTGCACTTCAATCTCAGCCCCTGCTCTCCACATTAACATGTATATTGCTTGGTTAAGGGCTATCTGGCCGGATGGCTCTAAATAACTGGGAAATGACAGGAAGGTGATGGGGGCTGGATGAATGAGGAGCACATCCAAAGCTCCTGACCGCCTTTGTCATTTATAAACAAACGCTCAACCTAGCTGCACATTTCCAATTCAACTGCTCTCTTTTGCATAAAGGAAGGTGGAGCCTGTCCAGCCTGGTGGCCTTGCTCCTGCCTTCCTCTGCCCCAGCTCAGACAGGGCTGCCTGTTTGATCCCAGCCATTAGCCATCAGCTTTTGCTGATTCAGGGCCACACGCTGTGCCAGTTACTGAGGGTTGCACGCAGTCAGAACCTTGGGGAGCTGACTCTAGTCACTGCTCGCTTGTGTTGGTTGCATGGCCTGCTGTGTGGCTTGGGCAGGGCAGGACTCTCCACCCAGACAGTGCCATGTGCAGACAGGCTTCCTGGAAGAAGCCACCACTGATTGCAGAAAGTGAGCTGAGTGAATTAGTAGTGCAAGTCCACTATCCCCTGTATTATCCATACGCTGCCAGCCTGTTCACACCACACATATATCTATGTACACAAATATGTAAAGCCAAAATACGCACTCACTTTGCTTATGTGTTCTCCTTCTGAGCCAGGTCTCTGTCTGCTATAACGTAAACTCCAAAGGACAAAACCCATGTCCTGTTTCCTGAGCTAACTTCAGCAAATTGCCTCTTACACCTGGAGTGAAACAGAGTGCAGTGTTATTGACCAAGTGAAAAGACACATGGGTGGTGGGAAAGGGTGTCTGGGGTAGAAAGGCCAGCGTCTGGGAAAGCCTGGGGTCCTGGAGGCTGTGTGGGGCCCGAGAGCTCATTTGGAGCAGCGTGCCCCCACAAGGGCTGGGAGCTGTATGTGGGGACCGTTCTTGTTGCTCTTCTGCCTGACAAACAGCATGATGCTTGCAAGAGGCCACCATGGGCTAGAGTCAGGATCTGGACTGCAGACCAGCTACAGACCCCAGCTGCTCGTCAGAAATACTCTAGAAAATGCAACAAGAGTGACACAGAAGAAAGTTGTTCCTAGTTGGGAGCCTAAGACCTGAACATACTTGACCATGTGCTTTTACCACTGATCCGACTCCTGCTTGGGTCCTCAGCATTGCCCTCACTCTGGGATAAAAAAATGACAAAGCAAACGTCCTTCTGAGCCACATATGTGTCTAGGCACTCGATATGGCTTGATTAATCTTCCCAACAGAGCTTGAAAGCCCTAGGCTCCATGGTCAGCGCTCAGTACATAATAGTCACACCTTCATCCCTCAGTGTCCTGGGGAATCAGCACCTTTTGGATTCCAGAACTCATGGATGCACAAGTCTCCAGTGTAAAATGACATGTAACCTACTCACATCTTCCTACTGTTTTAAATCATCTCTAGGTGACTTATAACTCCTAATACAATGTAAGTGCTATGTGAATACTTTGTGTTTAGGAAATAAAGACAAGAAAAAAGCCTATACATGTTCAGTACAGATGCAAACATGGCCTAACCAGGTAGTACACAAACTACAAGAGGCGAACACTGGTGGAACAGGGGTACAGAGGAGAAACAGATCCAGGCCCAGGCAGGAAGCTAGAGCAAGGTGAACCCCTGAATTCCTGCACTCCTGGGCATTGAGCATAGTGCTTGCATGTAGTAATTTTAAGTTTTGCTTCTTTAAAACCTGTGGAATTTTCTAAAATATCATCCAGCCACAGTTTAATCTGCAGATACAAAAACCAGATAGATGTGGAGGACTGAGGTCCTGCTGCTACTTGCTGTGACTCTTCCTGTTCCTGGCTGGAGGGTCCTGTGGGGCTTTCTCTCCAGGTCCCTCAGTTCCCAAGCAAAGAATTGGACAAGACACATGGAAAAGGCAGCGAGGGGGCACATTTACTGGAGGTGTGAAAGAGGTGCACTGTACGGGGCAAGAGCAGGTCGGTGAACAGGCTCACGGTGGTCCTGAGGATAAGAGAAAGGGATCTTTTGCATTCAAACTTTCTGGGTCGGCTTCCTCCTTAGGCAGCCTGTCATCAGAAGGAAGCAGTTCCATTGTCACTTGCCTCTGTCTGCCAGTGAAATTTGCTACCAGGCTGCAGTGTCCTCTGTGTTGAGAAAGGCGAAAGAGGCGAGGCCATATGTCCCAAGTCCATCCTGTGTGGCCTGAGTTAGCTGCACTTTTGCAATCCATCACTTTCTTGGAGACTTGCCAGTATGGCAGCTCTTGCTCAGCATGCAGGCAGCTGTGCCACTGGCACTCTGAGGGCTGGTATGCCATTTTATAAAGTCCTATGTCTGTGTTTTGTTTGATTTACAAGTCTCTTATTTCAGGTTGATTTTGGCAACAGGGTGTATGTCCCTCCTTTTTTTCCAATTACCTGTATTTTTAGTGGATTTTCTCTCACTAGCTCTAATGTGGCCCCTCCTCTATTCAGTCATGTCGAATCTCTCCTCCTCATATGTAAATAAGGCATTTGTCTATCAAAAACTCACTTAGCCTGGCACCAGATTTATTTTTTTTCTTTTTTTTTTTCTGGCACCAGATTTAACTGCCCCATCAAAAGATTTGCTTGGCTTTTGTCATATGTAAATGAACAACTGGAAAAAGCACTTTTCTGAGTGGTCCTGCAAACAGTACCAGATTCTAATGAAGAGTTGCAAATAATCATTTCCTGGTTTGTTCTGTGGACAGTGATGAGGAATCATTGTGGGTCCTGTGTTCTGTGCATGTTCTCTGGGTTTTATGACCTTTGACATATTCTGCCCCAGCCCTAATCTCCTACCTCCTTCCCACTTAGGTTATCATTCTTGATCTTACAGAATACATGTAATTAACAGGACCAATGCTGTCACTTTTCACCCCACAGGTGGGGAAACTGATGCTAGAAGGATCTGTGACTTCTCCAAGGCACATGGATGACAAAAGACATATAAGTGTAGAATCCAGGGTGCAAAAGGAAGAGGACTCTTCTCACAGACCAGACACCCTGCTAGGTACTTTTCACACTCTCTTTATTAAGCTTCACAATCTGTAAAGTCAATGTTCTGGTCAAGCCTCTGATTTTCGATGAGAAAATGGAGACTCATTTTTGGAGACTCATTTCTTTGGGACTTAACCAGAGTCACACAGCCAGGATGAGGAAAAGCCAAAATTTAATTTGAAAGTATTCTCATTCCAAACTCTACATTCTTCTAATCCTGTTGTCCTGCTGGGATTGTGTGTGAATTCCCTAGAATCAACCCTTCCTTCCACAATTCCTTATGTCACTCCAACCATAAGCGTGAAGCTAAAGTCCGGACCTAAATATTCGCAACATTCTGATATGACCTGGCAAAAAAGGTGGGCTAGCCACCCTCTCTGAGCCCCAAGATCTCAGGAGTTGGGTTGCTTCACACACTTTTATGACAATAGCATGCTGAGACCTGGCTTGACATCTCCTTCACTGGTTTCCCCAAAGAGGTGCTGCTGCTTACAAAGCACTTCCCCTTGGAGCCTCTAGGCTTGGGGTTAGTGCTGATGCTCATCTTCTTCAAATACACACACCCTTGGGTGTCTGTCTCCAGGCAGACTGGGTCAGAGCCTCAGCGGAGCACTGCAAGAGTCCTTCACACACTTCCATTTCTTCCTGACAGGAGTCTCGGCCAGTTCTCTGCACATCTTCCAGCCCCTGTGCTGAGGTTGGGCAGGGGTAGAACTCTGGATACAGTGTTTCCTTTCGTCCTTTTCTCTCAAAAAGCAAGTGCACCTGGGAGAAGTGACACACCACCCCATCACCCCTTGAAGTACATTGTGACATCTGTGTGGCACTTCCCCCTCTCACCACTCAGAGATGTTCAAGCCAGAGAGATAGATAAAGCAAGAGAGATGGTGAACAAGCTAAAGGATGAAGCTGTGGGCCCCTGAGCCACGTGGCTGAGGGAAACTGGGGCCGGGCATTTTCAGTACACCTGTGTTATCACAAATCATTAATGACAGAAGTTTCAGTACCGGGTGCTGGTGAAGTTCCTGCCATATGAACCAAGGTACCCGGGACAGTAAAATGGAGCAAGAATCAACTGATACAGACACAGGGAATGCAGATCTCCTTGATTCAGATGACAAAGGGAACAGCAATGTGAGTACATGTTTGACTAGTAGAAATGTTATGAAATAGATCACACAACCAAATGGAACAATCCAAAGTTAAAACTCAGTCCAAAAACATAGTGAGGGTCTTGGCAGAGGTGAAACGTATTGGACAGAATGCCAGCCCTGCAGTTCGGTTGGAAATTGTAACAGACAAAATGCTACAAGATGCTGTGAATACAAAATGGCTGAAATACAAGTAAAACATTCTGCATGCACCAATAGCCAAATTCAAAAATGTATTTATTATGAGACCTCACTAACTGAACTGAAAAGCAAATTAGCAGGGATTTCTCATGGTATGTACAAAAATGTAAAAGATTTATGGAAAAGCAATCAGTCAAAACATGGCATAAAAATTTATGCCCTTATAGATATGATGACTTATTACACTTTCAATTTAAAAATTTATCCAGGTTCTTATTTGTATAGTAATAAACCAAATGATGTTGTGAACAAACTTGTTGATCCCATCTCCTAAACTAATCAGAATGTGACATTTGACAATGGTTTATCAGTTTGCAATTGATGCTACTTGCTAACAAAGCACAAGTTAACCAGAGCAGAAGATGTACACAGGAACAAAGCAAAAATTCCAAATGAAAGCCTGCAATTTCAAAACAAAAAATTGTGTACTATAATCTTTGGATTTCAGAAAAATTTACATTGGTCTCATATATAGCAAAGAAAAACAAACTGGTACTGCTGATGCCAACATTGCACCACAATAAAAAAAATACTGAAACCTCAACAAAATGGAAGTCTGAAACGGAAACTCTCTGCAAGATCAAAGGTGGAGTAGATGTTGATGCGTTATACAGCAACTACGTCATTTGAAACACAAAGCATTGGCCAGTGGTTGTGTTTTACTCAATCCTAAACACATGGGGCATAAATAGGTTAATAGTCTACAAAGAAAATAACAAAAGCAAAATATCACAGAGAAATTTTCTTAGAGGATTGATGTAGCAATTCTTTTTTTTTCTTTTTTTTTTTTTTGAGGTACTGGGGATCGAACTCAGGACCCTGCGCTTGCTAGGCAAGTGCTTATTCCACTGAGCTATATCCCCAGCTTCAGATATAATTCTTGTTTTTGTTTTTTTGTTTTTTGCAGTACTGGGGATCGAACTCAGGACCCTGCACTTGCTAGGCAAGCGCTTATTCCACTGAGCTATATCCCCAGCCCCTTAGAGGATTGTGACTGGAACTCATAAGAGATTATTTACAGCAAAGGGAAAACAAACTGTTTCTGCCAAAGCAACTACACAAAAAAATTGTGGGTCACACTGGTAAGCTGACAGGTGAATAGGCAGGCACAGCCGCCCAAAGACCTACTACAACATCAGGCAAACCAAAACGATGTCAACTGTGCCCTATAAGAAATGACACGGGAACAAAATATACATGATATCATTGTAAGCAATACTGGTGTATGGAACATGCAGTTTTCTTGTGTGAAGACTGCCTTGGGTGTGACAATTGTAAAGATTATTTTGATTGTAGAGATCTATTCATATTTTCATTGTAGATCACCATTTTATTTCTGATGTTATCTCTTAGGCTTTGTAACCAAGTAAACAGCTTATGTGAAAATGTTGATGTCTAGTCTAAGTACTCGTTACACATTTGATATTTTATTTTATTGATATCTTATTTCCCAGCTAAGTTCATGTTGTATAACATAATAGGAAGTTCCTGACAAAACAGATGGAGAACAGGGGTGATATGAATGGCCTCTGACATAGGAAAGGAAAGCTAAGCACATATGCTGTTAGTGTAAGCCAGATGTGCGCATGGAACATGCAGTTGTCACATGTGAAGACTGCCTGGGGAGTGACAGTTGAAGCAAAGATTATTTCTGTGATACGCTTTTATTTGTGTTTACACTGTAGCTTATATAGGTTTTCATTTCTTGTGTTATCCCCTAGGTTCTGTAAGCAAGTACATGCCTGATATGAAAAGGTTGAAGATTATCCTAAATGCACCATACATATTAAAAATTTAATACTTTATCGTTTTGATATTTTATGTTCCTGTTAACTGCACATTGCAAAATATAGTAAGAACCTGCTGACAAAATAGCAAGACCAGCAAGATGTCAAGTATGTCCTATAAAAGACCAGGAGGACAAAATACATGTGCTGTCAGTATAAGCGATATGTGTGTACAGAACATGCTATTGCCATGTGTGAAGGCTGCCTTGGGTGTGATAACTGAAGTAACCATTTTTGTAGAGTGCTCTTGGTATTTTCATTATAGTTCATATAAATTTCTGTTGTTCCTTTTTAGACTTTACGCACCAAACACCAGGCCATGTTGAAAATTTTGATGCTTTTTATAAACATTCAAGAAGCATTAAAAATGCAATACTTTAGTTTCTAAAATTTTTTCCTGTTAATCACTCATTCTTTAACATAATAAAGCTCATAAAATTAAAATTCATAATTCATCAATAGAAATATGCTAAAGAATAAACATGGGTTTGACACTCCCATGTTTATGAGGCTTTATGACAAAAAATGTGTCATGCTCTGCAGGCTAGAGAACACCATGTGCATGGGGCCTTGCACATTGCAGTCATTCAGGGCATTTGTTGAATGGATCAATGGATGTACATGGAAAGGATCATCCAAGCCCAGGCAGTTTCACCACAGGCAGTGCTTACCTGAAGCTCCAGTGAAACCTGGAGCTCATCCTTAGTTGTTTCGATAGAGTTGTACACACACACACACACACACACACACATACACACACACACACACACTCCTCCATTCTCCTCTAAGTTTATTTCTCTGCCTCTTCCTCCAAGATCAGGCATATCCCATGGACAGCCATATCCCACTCCCAAAAATGTAATTACAATAAAGCAGTCTTGGAGGCAGCTCATCCATAACCCACCCTACAGCTGTGCCTTGGGGAAGGAGGTAGTTCCTCAGGGGCCATGAGTGATGGTCCGGCCACTAGACCTTGGCAGGAAGAAAGCCTTTCTGCTGTTTGGCATCCTCTACCCCAGAGCCCCGCAGAGGCAGCGTGCTACTGAAACGGCCCCCTACAGGTCTGCAGGTCCAGGCTCTTTATCAAGCTCAGCCTAGCTTTTCCTGCACTCACCGCCCCTCCCTTTAGTTTCCAGGGGCTGAAAACCTCCACAAAACCTGCTGGGAAAACCCCTGGGAGGCAGAGCCAGCATCAGTTGTCACAAGGATGGCAGACAACTTGAACCACCCTGCCACCCTTGCGTCCACCTCAAGCCCCTGCACACTGTACAGGTGCAGAGTTTGCCTGAACATACAGCAAATCCCACTTATGGCCCGAATATAAAGCTCTGATTTGTACCCCCACTCAGTCAAAAACATGAGCTGTCGTTAAGATCACTCTCGCTCCAAATTCCACTCAATAAATGAGTGGGAAATTTGTGCTGCACAACACACTGGAAATGCAAAAGAAAAACTAAGCATTACATTATTAATGTTGTTTAAGTTTGAGGAATGTTTTGCCCCCTTCTAAGGGCTCTTCACCCCATTATCTCCCCAGCCAGGCAGGCAGGAGCCATTATCACCACTTCACAGGAGCAGAGCACAAGACCCCAAGAGGTTAAGCCTCTGCTCACTGTTTTGTAATTTATACCTTCCTTATGCTCAGGAAGACTTTTCCATGGTTTAAAATAAAATGATATTTACATAATGACTAACATTTGAAGTTTCACTCTAGAAACATCTCCCCACTTGGTCAAAAACTATATGCAGAACACATGTTATGACAATTTAAGTACTTCAATTTATGAAGAAAATCACCATTTGCAGGTTTTATTTGCTCAATAAACTTATATTGAGCATTTTAAAAACATCACAACTTATATACATGTGAATTTAAAATAAAGATGAAAAACAAATCAGCCACTATCTAAGCAAAGGAGAAGACTTTGTGTCAACAACCAGAAAGGATTTCTTCACTATAATTAGTCTGAAATTGGCCTCTGGGCTTCCTAGCAGGCGAAGTACAAAGAGAAGCACAACGTATTGCAAGCTGTTACTATCAGATGAGAGAAACAGAATATACATGTTCCAAAAAACCCATTGCTTCATTCTAAACAAAATATTCCAGTGGTATTTTATGGAAATGGAACTAAGATATTAGGTAATCTTTTCAGCAGTGGCCATTCAAAGGATATGGAAAAATATTTTCTGCCAAGATTTTTAATTTGAATCTTGAACTGAATTCAGTGCCCTGTCCCAGGACATGTATTTCATAGAGACATGATCAATTCTTTGATCTGCAAGTAGTGAACCCAGGGCCTTTTCACTGAGCTATATCCCCAGCCCTTTATTTATTTCTTATTTTAAGATAGAGTCTCGTTAAGTCATTAAGTTCTCTAGACTGAGCTTCCACTTGCAATCCTCCCGCATCAGCTTCCCAGATGGCTGGGATTAGAGGTGTGCAACACCATGCCAAGCTGTGTAGAAATTCTTTCCTCCTTTCCTCACCAAAATTTTTAAAGAGCAGTCTAAATTCCTGGTCCTTGTGCCCATAGGTCCTGAAGTCATTAAACAGAATTTATGCCCCAACTCTGCTCTGCAAGTTCCTCTTCACAGTGACTTCCTCCAGATTGCTCTGGGAGGAGGACCTATTCATGTCTTTTGTCAGATATCTTAATTCAACTGCTACTACAACATACCAGAGACTTGGGGGTGGGAGGTTAAACATAGACATTTGTTCTGGAGAGTGTGAGAAGTTCCAGTTCAGGTTCAAAATGCCAGCCCACTTGATTTCTGCTACTGCTCACTTCCTGGTTCACACAGCACCTTCTTGCATCCTTGTTGGGTCTTCACATCATACTGAGGGGAGGGTGCCCTCAGATCTCTCCTTATGAGGGCGCTAACCCCATCGGCAGGCCCCTATCCTCATGGCCTCACCTGAAAGTCATCACAGGTCCACCTCCAATACTTCACACTGGGGGTTAAGGCTTTAGCACATCAACTGTGGGATGACAACAACATTCTACCCATAACCCTGGCCTGACACTTCCCATCCATGGCTCTGAGAGAGCCCAATGCTCTGCTTCTCCCCACAGGCTGGTTCCCTGGGCCACTTGTCTTCCGACTCCTCGGTGGACTTCTGCTCCTGGACACATCCTCTCCAGGTGGTGTGCAAAGGCCCCATGTGCAGCCAGGCTCTTCCCTTATTCCTCCATCAGATGTCCCTGCAGCGCCCACACACACACACACACACACACACACACAGGTTCCTCGCAGGGTCTGTGACTCCTCTCCTTCCTGCACATCTGCAGAGCTCACCTACAATTCCAGCTACATTTCCTCCCTAAACATTCCTCCAAGGTGAGCCCTGTCATCTATCTCTTCCCTGAGGACTGATGCTACAGCCCCAAATCACCCCTGCCTGCCTCAAATCCACCCCTCCAGGTGATGCTAGAGAAAGTACAGATCAGAATGCGCATTGTCTCTGCTTAAAATTTTAAGTGGGCAGGGCATGGTGGTGAAGGAATAGGTGAACAGGTGAACAGAGGAGGGCTAGAATCCAGATCTTCCTCTTCCTGTGCCCAGACTCTCTCTCTCTCTTGCCCCTTACAGTCTGAGGCACCAAGCCCTCTCCTCAGCTCCTGCTGGAGGCAGGGTAGGCAAAGCACAGGCATGCCCAAGAGGTCACAGGGAAGAAGCACCCACCAGGTCCAGGCAGCACCAACTGAGGATTTCCTGGGGGGTTACATGCTCAGCAAGGGGTTGGATGGGAGCCCAGCCAGGACTTCGGAAAACAGAGGACCACAGGAAAGACTTGGAATGGGTGGACTTCCAAAGGGCGGGGTAAGGCAGGGCTTAGAAGAGAAGGAAGCTGTTCAGCAGACTCGACTGGACTGCAGAACAGTTGAAGGAGGAAGTTGGGAAGCCAATGCAGCCAGGTCTGAAAGGGGACAAGGATACTGGAAGAAGGGACACAGGGAACAGCGGGGTACTAGGGATTTGAGGACGAAGGGCCCAAGGAGTGAGTGAAGCTGGGGTCGGTGGTCAGGCAGCCATGGTGGCTGCAGAGACTGAGAGTGCTAGTCTCCCGGGAGGTCTCGCTGACAGCAGGGAGCTGCCTTGTCTCCCATGCACCCCTCTATTTTCTTCCTTCTGGTTTCCTTCATTTTCTTGGGGGGGATGTAGTGACATCTAATTGTTTCCTCTACTCAGCTTCCATAACAAAATTATACCCATAATTTACAATTTCGAGAGACGGGTGCATTTGGGAGATCACCGCGCTTTAAACAGTGTACTCTGGGGCCTGGGCCGGAGCTGCAACGGGAGGACTGGAATGGATCCAGCTACTCTTGATTTCCGGGGGGCTCTTTCAGCCCAGCATCCGCCAAACCAAAGCCGCTCCCAGACTAGAAAGCAGATAGTGATTCTCAGGCTGCAGAGAAGCCCTGTGGGCTGAGCAGGAACCAGGAAATATCTTTCCTGGGAGCCTGCTTTTATGACAATCGCCTGATCTCGACTCGGGACTCCTGAATTGCAGTCTTGGTTTTGCAGTTCCTCCCTCGCAGTCTCAGGGTCCCTTGGTTTGCCATGGGGAAGACGAATGGGTCCCGCTGAGCTGCAAGGTAGAAGCTTGGGCTGCTATGAACATCAAGACTGAGGCAACCTCGGGGATGTTGGCAGTGGCCAAGTGGGACCCTGGTCTTTGGAATGACCAGGAAAGGATACTGTGTGAGTAAGGTGGAAGTGGACCTCGGAGTGGTCTGGATGGAGACCTCAGTGGCCTTAAGACTTTCCTGTAATCACTCATTGAAAACAAGAAACGAGAACTTTTACAATGTGCTCTTCTCCATCCCCCAGCCCCGAGACTCAGGCTCTTCTCAGCCAATCCCTTTCTGGTATGCAAATCTCATACTGTAAATACTGGGACATCAGCCAATCACAGCTCTAGTTTTATGCTATCTAAATCTTGTTTTAATTCCATCTAACCTGAAATTCAACCTCCCAAATTCCCAGCCCTGTGTGAGCCCTGGGGATGGGGTGAGGGGACAGGCAGAGAGATGGGCTGTCCAGCCAGGGAAGGAGCTAATACACTGGACACCATCCAAAGTGCAGGAAAGTGTTGGTCCCACAGCCCTGATGGCTGAGACACAGGCCCAGAAAAGCAGGTCAGTGAGGGCCAGAGTCTTCTGACGAGTTTATGGAAGAACAAAAGCTGATTTTGGTTTGAAGGAATTAGATGTGTGAGAAGAAAGCAAGGTAATAGGAAAGAGAAGGGGGTGCTCACAAAAAGGCAAACAAAAGCAAATGAGTAAGGTCGAGGTCGGTTACAGAGGCACCAGTGTGGGAACCAAGACAGGAGAATATGCGGAGTACTACCTTTGAGCTCAGCTGACCTGGGTTTGCCTCGTGCCTCTGCTTATGGATTGAACAACTGGGAGCAGCTACTTAATCTTTCTGAGCTTTTCTTCAAAGGCTTGTCCTGAGGGCAGGTTTTGACTGGTAACGTTTTTATCCCCTCCGTCTTATCTTACTGCCCCCTGCTTCCTTGCCATAAAGCAAGTCTGCCAATGCACAGCCTAGAAGACTGTTCTCCCAGTCTCTGTGGGTGAGAGGAGAATATCTGGGACATTAGCAGAAGAAGATTCTCAGGGCTTGGCCCAGATGCTGGAGAGTCTGGATAGCAAAGAGTGTGTGGGCCTCATTACGGGAGCTCCTGGTTAAGGAGAAGGTACTGCCTGGGCATAGACCTCAGAACAACGTGTAGAATAATAATGATCAGGAAATGGTGGGTGTCATGGCTTGTAACTTGATGGTCCCCCAAAGCCTCATGCACTCAGAGGCCAGGCTCATGGAAGGTTAGGTTACGGGGTTGCAGATAAGTTACCCTAGCTCCGAAGCTCCCCCGACCCTTTGCAAGAGAAAAAAACGGCCTCATGCCAGACCACGAAGGCCACCTTATCTTAGAGGGGCTAGACTGCAAGGTCACAGGGACCAGATGTGCTGCTGGTCAGCTACAACGGTCTGTAGTAAACAATCCAAACCTTAAAACTCCATGCTTTGCACAGCTCACTGCTTTTGTCCACTAAGCGACCCTGCTCCTTGTTCTCCAGCTATAATAAATCCTTCTCGTGTTTGACGGTCTGGTTTGGTTTGTGTGGGTCACGGCAACCTAGATCTGGTTAATTATCCAGTTCATCTCTACAGCTGCTTTGGTCTTGATAGGTGGGGCCTAGTCCAAAGAGATGGGTCACGGAAGTGTGACCTGCAAGGATTCATCTCCCTCCTGAGTTTCACCCTTCCTGTCTGCTTCCATCCACCATGAGGCAAGCAGCTTTCCTCCGCCCAGGTCCCTCCGCCATGCTGCTTCTGCCTGGAGCTGGCGGATCATGAAAGGACTGAAACTATATGAATATACATATATGCAGGAGGGCTAACATGGTTCTACTATTGTATTATATCACTTAATGCTAAGGAATAATTGATGACGGGTTATTTGATCAATATTCTATGTCTGTATGTATTATCCTGAACACACACTTCGAAGATACCAATATGCAAAGCAGCAACTATTGGTGGTTTTTGTTGTTATTGTTGTTGTTGTTTGCCTGTTTTGTTTTCTGTCTTTGGATGTTTGGTTTTTGTGTTTTTCTGTTGTTGAGAGGATTAATGGTCTGACCAATTTTGCATGTCTGTATATGGGTTCATATATTTACACTTCGAAGACATCAATGGATAAAGCAATAACCACTGTTGAGACCGTGTCACCTTGTCTATAGATCAGTTGTGATTGTACTATTTT